>CM039515.1:18109812-18416453 GCA_022432975.1 Begonia masoniana
CAGCTTAGGGCTTCTTCCGTGAGCCCATCCTCAGACCAGAAATAGAGGCTGGCAAGCAAAAGGCACAACCCCAGCAACAACAGCAAAGAGGTGTAAAGAGACCTTCTAAAAGAGGTAATATCGACGGGACCAGGAAAGCAGGTACAAGGGGCTCCTCAAATACTTTTTTTTTTTTTTTTTTTTTTTTTTTTTTTTTTTTAGACTTTACGCAAAAATATACGACTTTTGTGAAACTTGAAAAATCTTTAGCTACCTGAAAATCAAGAAGAAAACTTACCTTACCAGGTCCTTTTCTGTTTGAATCCATGCGAGACTAAAATTCGTCACCTCTCGGAAAATTTTTCAAGTCCAATTAAGCTTCTAGTGGAGGCAATGGAGGGGGAAGAGAGAGAGAGGGAAATGTGGAGGTAGAATGACTTGCTAATTCACAACTGCTTGAACGAATATTAACTAATAAAGCTGCAGAATCATGGGTAACAGACAATCATAAGCTGGTGCAACAATGCAAAAATGATATTGAAATTGAGAGTTGTCCTGTCAATCTGCATGCAGTGTTCTACAAGAGCTCTTGGCTACTTACAACCTGAGTTTTTACTGCTTACAAATACAGCTACTACTACATTGGCTGGTGTTAACTTTTCTTCATTGGCCACGAGCAGTCTTGAATTCTTCAAATTGTCAATCAACAAGAGATCATAAGAAAAGAAAAAGGGAAAAGAATTTAGCCCCCAACGTATGAGATCAATGGTCAATTGGCCCCTAACGTTTATTTTTGACCCAATCAGCCCCTATCGTTGACGCCGTTTGCAATTCGATCTCTCCTGTCAATTTTCCAGTTAAATTTGATACGTGCTCTGCACGTGCACTTCAAAATCTCCAAACTACCATTTCCCCTTTACTTTCTCTCTCTCTCCTCCGTCTGAAACACTCGCCCCGCCTATACTTATAACACAGGGGCGATTACTCGCCTGCCCAGACTCATCTAACAAACTCATCCACGAAATGGTTCACCATTCTATTATCGAAATTTTCTCCACCGAGATGAGAATCGCCATTAGTGGCCTTAACTTCTATTATCGAAATCTTCTCCACCGAGATGACTCTTCTTCTCCCTTCAGAAACTGTTGATCTTGCTTCATCTTATCGAGCTAGACAAAAGCATTAGGAGCCAACAATTATAATTACGATCAACAGAACTTAACTGACGCAAAAAAGATTTAAATTTTTAATTTTCTTACTTGCAGAACTTGATCTTGATATGAGAAAAAGGAGATATTCTGACTTTTCAAATCCAATGGGAACGAATTGGGTCTCTCAGAAAACTCGTATTTATGAGCGTGGTAGTTTGAGTTCATCACCTCTAAACTTTTCAAGTAAATTTCGTCGGACATTTGCCTCACCGGCGTAGATGGCTTTTGAGAAAGATAGTCGGAGCGTCCCCTACTGATACGGCCCCATAACTTATCCTGTTTATCATCATCCCGAAGCACGTACTGAGCCATCCGGCTGGCGAGTCAACGAAGAAACGGAGATCAGGGTTCACCGGAAATGGAAATCAGAGAGATTGTTCAGTTGACATGTTACGGTTTAGGTGAAAGAGAGTCCCCTATAATTTATACGAAAAGAATAGCAGTAGGAGGAGGGAGGGAGGGAGAGAGAGAGAGAGGTGAGAGAGAGAGAGAGAGAGAGCGAGAGAGAGAGAGAGAGACGTGCGGAGCGAGATGAGATGAGAGAGGAGAGAGGAGAGAGACCGAGAGGAGAGAGAGAAGAGAGAGAGAGAGAGAGTGTGAAGGGAAAATGGTAGTTTGGGGATTTTGAAGTGCACGTGCAGAGCACGTGTCAAATTTAACGAAAAAATTGATGGGAGGAATTGAATTGCAAACGGCGTCAACGATATGGGCTAATTGGATAAAAAATAAACGTTAGGGGCCAATTGACCATTGATCCTATACCTTTGGGGTTAAATTGAACTTTTCCCATAGAAAAAATATGATGAGGACTCTTGACATTTTATTTTTATTATTTATTATATATTTTATTTATTTACTTAGGTGATTTTTCATATTATGGTTTAACTCTAATTTTATCTACTTAAATTTAAATTCTAGTACTGTAACTTTAAAAACAACAGATTACGATGAATCAATGAAATTGTTTCTATTTCCATGCCTTCTTTTTCTTTCTATAATTTCCCTGCTGCTCCTACAGCTTCTCCTTGGCTTCCTTCTCCGCTGCCTATATCAAATTAGTATTGGTGGAGGTTTTATTGTTTTCAAACAATAAAATCTTGGTTTAGTACCTACTGTCTCCCTCTTCAACCGTTGTTATGTGTCCGTCTTCCACTCTCTCTCAATCACAAATGGAACAAATCCAGCAAACCGAGGAGGAACAAACCCAGAAATAACTTCTCCGTTGCTATTCGTCGCACCTCTGACCGCCAGTGTTCGTCGGTCCCGTTCGCTGCCAAACCCCAGCCGGCCATCACTATTTCGTTGCTGCTAGGCGCGCCTCAGACAGCCGTTGTTCATCGTTCCTGTTCGCCGCCAAACCCTAGCCGGCCGTCGCTATTTCGTTGTTGGTAGCCGGTCGCCTCTGTTTGATCGGATCTTTCGCTGTGACAGCGCTGTCCACTGTGCGTCGGCTGCTGTTCCGCGACTCCGCTTTTGTTCGTCGGTTGCTGTTCTGCAACTCCTCTCTATTCTTCGCCATGTTCGTTGTCGTGCTCGCTGCTCCTCTGTTCTGCGCCAAGTTTCAGTGGACATTTGAATTATTTAATAATTGGTTCGCTGGTGGATTTCGTGTTGGTTGTTAAACACGAGTATTTGGCTCACTGTTGGATTTTGTAGGACGCTGCTAGGGCTCAGATGGATTTCTATTAGGTAAATTACCAAATTCAACCACGAAGTTTCGATTTTTTTCGATTATAACCACAAATAATTTTTTTTAACATATCAAACCGTAACGTATCGAAAATCTGTCAAAAACAACCACGCCGGACGGACGCTAAAATCCACCGTCCTTCTGGGTACTGTTCACGTGAACAGTACCCCGGACGGACGCAGTTTTTGCGGCTGGACGGGTACTGTTCACGTGAACAGTACATGTTTAAGTTTTTTTTTTGCTATTTTATAAATTAATTTTTAAAAAATAGTAAACGATATTGGATTTTCTTAAAATTTTTATCACATATTCACCTTGTTATGAGAAGATAATCTGAAAAGTTTCGTAATTTTCTAACACTTGTACGATATATTGTAATTTTAGTAAATTATTTTATAAAACATACGTAAAAAAATTATAATAAACCATGTAAGTATTGTAAAATCACGAAAATTTTTGGATTATCTTCTCATAACGTGGTGAATATGAGATAAAAATTTTAAGGAAATCCAATATCGTTTACTATTTTTTACAAATTAATTTATAAAATAGCAAAAAAAAAACTTAAACGGGTACTGTTCACGTGAACAATACCCGGACGGACGCAGTTTTTTGCGGCTGGACGGGTGCTGTTCACGTGAACAGTACCCGTTTAAGTTTTTTTTTTTCTATTTTATAAATTAATTTTTAAAAAATAGTAAACGATATTGGATTTCCTTAAAATTTTTATCACATATTCACCACATTATGAGAAGATAATCGAAAAAGTTTCGTAATTTTCTAACACTTGTACGATATATTGTAATTTTAGTGAATTATTTTATAAAACATAAGTAAAAAAATTATAATAAACCATGTAAGTATTGTAAAATCACGAAAATTTTTGGATTATTTTCTCATAACGTGGTGAATATGAGATAAAAATTTTAAGGAAATCCAATATCGTTTACTATTTTTTAAAAATTAATTTATAAAATAGCAAAAAAAAACTTAAACGGGTACTGTTCACGTGAACAGTACCCGTCCAGCCGCAAAAAATTGCGTCCGTCCGGGGTACTGTTCACGTGAACAGTACCCGGACGGACGGTGGATTTTAGCGTCCGTCCGGCGTGGTTGTTTTTGTCAGATTTTCGATACGTTACGGTTTGAATTGTTAAAAAAAATTGTTTGTGGTTATAATCGAAAAAAACCGAAACTTCGTGGTTGAATTTGGTAATTTTCCTTTCTATTATTAAATCTTCTACCATCGAGTAAATTCAACAAATTCATAGAGTGGTCTGTTCTAATATTTTATTTGTTTTTCAATATCGTTATTTTTAAAATATGCTTTAATTTTGTTCTTGTGTTGTGATTTACTCGTACCCCTTGCTCATAGCCTCATATGCATATCAATCTGTCTACTTGCACATCAATTGTTATGGCCTGTAACCGTAGTAAATCTGATTACTTGACCAATCTTATGACATCTGACTTAAACTGCTTTTTGATTTAATCTCTATTGATGATTTCATATTCATCTATTGAACTGTTTCTTAATATAACTTTTTCTGATTATTTCACCATTACCAATTAATTGTTCATTTTGATAATCAAATTTGTGGTGATTTTTCTCATGTGGTAATTGGCCTTCACTTTGTCATTTTAAAATATCAATTCTATTTGCATGTTTTGTTGGAATTAACGTAATCTCAACAAAAAATAAAATAAAATTTGAGTTGTAATAGACATTATTCATTACGAACACTGTTTGTTTATTGATCTCTACATTGCCCTTCATTTAATAACCTTACATGTAGTTACGTAGTGGTCGTCAGGTCTCATCTAGTTCTTGTGCTTTATATATGGAATCTTCCCAATTTGATACCATTTCCCGACAATTAGCACAATTGCTTAACAACCAACAACGGTTTAAAAAACAATTAACTACAATCCAGACTGAGTTGACTATTACTTGCGAAGCAAATAGAAACCTAGAAAATAGGGTAAACCACGTGGAACCTATTCCTCATCTCATGGATACAGACACTGTAGTATTCAATAATAGGCGTCAACATCATCGACAAGATATTCGACGACACTTTGGACATAATCGTGGAGATAGAGATTATGGTCGAGAGGGTGGTCAAAACCATCATCGTCGAGAATCTCATTCTCCTAATCGCCATGATGAACAACTCTTTAGGAATATCAAGCTAGATGCTACTACTTTTGACGGGAGTTTAGATCCTCGTATATTTACTCAGTGGGTAAAAGATATGGATCGTTTTTTTACTTGGTATGGAGTGCCAGAAAATTGACGAGTCCAATTTGCCAGTGGGAGAGTGTTGAAGATCTCATTAAAAGACTTTATGCGCCTCATGTTCAAAGTTGGGAAAAAATAAAACGGCGACTTCAAGAGAAGTATTTACCTCAATCCTATGTTGGACCAATGGAATGCTCTTGCCAAGGCAACTGACCAGTCACTGAATATGTTAGCCAATTCGATGATTTTCGAATGAGAAGTCAAGTTGATGAAGATGAGGCCATGACTTTAAGTTTTTTTTTCAGAATTTAAGAGAAGATCTAAGACGCGATCTTATCCTTCGAGGCGTCAACACCCTAGATCATGCATATTCATTAGTTTGAGACTATGAGCTAATTACGAAAATGTCGCATGGAAAACAAGGTGACTATAGACCTCCCTCAGTCTCGACTTCTGTTACTTCTAAGTCTCTCATAGGAACTCCTCCGTCTAATACCCCTTTAGTGAGAGAAAATAAAGGAAAAAATGTAGAAAATTCGCGAAGTTATTCGCGTTTATAATGTTTCAATTGTAAGAGTTTTGGTTACATTTCCTTGAATTGACCTGCCAAAGCCTAGTCTTTAAAATTGGGGAGACAAGTGAAGAACAAGTGTACGAACCTAACCTAACTTTTTAGATTGTATTCGACCCATTTCTCTGCCTACTCTCTCTGATTCACCTAGACTGAGAGTTGTGAGATGTACACTTACCCAACCCAAAGACATTGAAGATTGGCATTGTCATTCGATTTTTCACACATATATCAAAGTCAATAACAAAAACTACAAAATCATTGTGGACAGTGGTAGTTGTATTAATGCAGTATCGGTAACTACTGTATCCCATATTGGGTTGAAACTAGTTCCTCATCCTCAACCTTACAATGTTTCGTGGATTGACACTTGCTCCATATCGGGGAAAGAGCGTTGTTTGGTGCCCATTCAATTCCTTGAATACAAAGAACAACTCTAGTGCGATATCATTCTTATGGATGCCAGTTATGTCATCCTCGATCGTTCTTGATTGTTTGATTTGGATGTCATTATCCAAGGTCGATCAAACTCTTGTTCTTTCGTATTCCAGGAAAAGAAAATCTACCTTAATGCTCTGCCCCAAAGCCAAAATCACTGGAGACTCCTCAAGCGAGAAAAATTGTTGAACACACAAGATTAAATATTTTTAATCGTCTCCCCACCACCTAGATCACATATAGCTCTGTGAACCAATCTATAGGTATGAGTCATATTAAAGTTGTTTATATTTCTAAACCTAGAAAGCCTTTAGACCTCGTCCCTGTGTCATTGCATGCTAGTGTGTCTATGTCGGTCAAAAATTTTGCACAATATCTTCATGATTTGCATGTTTAGATCAATAAATAAATAGAGGCTAGTAATGCATCATATAAATTACGAGCTGATTCACACAAACGACACGTTGAATTTAATATTGGAGATTACGTTATGGTTTGAGTTTGCCCTGAGCGGCGTTCATCTGAATCTGGTTCTAAATTGCAAGCTCGTAGTGTTGTTCTTTTTAAAATTCTAAAGTGAATTGGCCCAAATGCATATGTCGTTGATCTCACACCTAATTTTGGTTATCATCCTATTTTTAATGTTGAAGGCTTGATTACTTATAAATACCTTTTTATTTCATCTACTGACCCTTTTCTACCTTCATCTATTGATTTTGAGCCTACATTTGCTAACTCTACTTTCCCAACATCTCATGTCACAACACATAATTATAAAATTAATGCTACTTTAGATGAACAAGTTGTATTTACTAATGAATGTGAGGTTCAATGCTTCCTGGTTCGTTGAGTGGATCAACCAGATAGTGATTATACTTGGATTCCTAGAGAGACACTTCAGCACTTGGTTCCAGACCTTATAAAGTTCTTTCAGAGTCATAAGGATCTTTCTTTACCGGATTCTAGAGTAGTTCAGAAAGATTCTCGATCCAGTCTTCAAGTTGAGCAAGTTTATGGACGTCGAAAGAAAATTATTCAATCGCTTAGCTTATGGTTAGGTGATTGATCAGCTCACTGCCTTGTGGTTATGTCAACTTGACTGGGAGATTCTCCTACCTCGAGAGAGTTGATGATGACATCTTTGACATTTTAGTTTTATTATTTATTATATGTTTTATTTATTTATTTCGGTTAAAGTTGACTTTTCATATTCTAGGGTTAACCTTAATTTTGCCTATTTAAATTCTAGTATTGTAACTTGAAAAAACAAATTATGATGATTATTGAATGAATGAAATTGTTTCTATTTCCCATCCTTTTCTCTCTAGAATTTCCCTTTCCCTCCTTCCTCCTCCTATGACTTCTCTCTCTTTTCCTTCTTCTTCCTCTCTTTCTTTCCCTTTTAATGACTTCCTTCTCCGCTGCCTATGTCAAAATGTAGGGTGGAATTAAAACTTTAAAGCAAATTCAGAAATTCATTTATGAATTTTAAATTGAGACGAAACAAGAAGATAAGATATTTGACATAGAACTGTACTACAAAAGAAAGCTCTGAGGGCGTAACTTGTGATCTATTTGACAATCAATTATCCACAACTTAATTCACTGTGGCAATCAATTGTCAAAAGATTTGTACCGTAGCAGTGGTACCTCAGGCATATCATAAAGGCATCATTTGAACCATTAAATTGAAAGAAAAGAAATCATTTTAATAATTACACAATCGAGCATGCAGATTATATATTCAGGTGGAATGTAAAATATGAATCATACTTATTGAGCTGGATCTTCAGAAAATCTAGAATCAAAATGAGTAGAAGATTGAGAATGTGCAGAGCTAGCAATGGCTCCAGAACCTAAACCTTGTTGCAGTTCCATCGCAAGCCATCGAACTGCTTTACTCATCTGTTCCAACCGAACTGCATTTATAGGAGGAATACCAGCAGTACCTGCAAGCTCGGATTTTACGGCTGCTGAGCCCGTTGCCTCATCTACCAGGAATTCTGAACCTACCCTTTGCTTCACAGACTCCACAAACTCTTCCGCTTGATAACAAGCAGCCCTAAATAATTCCCATTTCTGCTTAAAATTCTCCAAAGCCACGTCTGTCTCAGCTGCTATTTGACCTTCGGATGTCTCGTTGGCCACAAGAAAATTAGCTCCCCCAGCAACAAAGTCCTGATACGCATTATCTAAAGAATCTATTATTTTGTCCATTGTGTTTTAAGAAACGCTGGGAGTCAGAAATTGACATAATCTAGTGAAACTTCAGAAATACAAATGCTCAATATACACCTTATTCAAGTTGCCTAAAGAATGCAAAATGACAATGGACACCTTATTCAAGTTACCTAAAGAATCCACAATATTGTCCATTGTGCTTTAACAAATGCTGGGGGATACAATTTAGTGAAACTTCAGAAATACAAATACACAGTAGACATCTTACTCAAGTTGCACAGTGAAAATTTGCTCGCAAAGTCTTCGTATTGGACCAAGAAATTGAAAAGACCCACCTAAATAATTGCCCTAACTTTGAAACCTTTTTTGTTTTCAATTTAGTATGAGATTAAACTTATTTTGACTTCAAATCCTAATTTACTCAATTTCAAAATCACCTATTAAAAATTTGAAAAAGCTCTTAAATATAATTGATATCATAATTAAATTTACAATTCAAAACTCAACACATGTATTATAACTCAATAGGCAATAAACGGTAGTATTAAATTTCCATCATCTAGATACTTGAATGCTTTTAAATATCAAATCAAACTAAACTTTAATTTAAATACTTTATAATTCAAAATCCTAATCATAAAAGTACAAGCAGTACAATGAAAAGGAGAATTCAAAGGAACATACACATTACAAGTGGAAAGAACATGTTTGACAGTATGTAAATTTGGATGGCCCATGTGAGAGTGTCAGAGATGAAGCGAGGGAGCAGTGGAAGAAGCTAACAAAGCCACTGGAGAGGTGGACCACGACGTAGGAATGTGCTGACTGTAGATCACTGTGCTGAGGTGTAAAGTGATGAGTGGCGTCAGAATCAAGAAGCCATGTGAATGGTGAGGATGAAAGGTTAACTTGTTCGGGAAAAATAAGAGGCGTTGCATTAGTATTACGGAAGAGGTTTGAAGGAGGCATTAAGGCGATTATAGCAGACTGTTGCAGTGTGACCAAATTTAAGACAGATTTCACATTTGGGTTTGTGAGAAGTCGGGTTTCCAATGTTAGTTTGTTAGTGTTGGTTTGCCAAGGATCTCATTGTATTGTGGAGACAGAATAGAAGGAGGAAGAGGAAGAGCTTGAAACCTTGGATCCGGAGCTCGATAAGAGAGCTTCAGTGAGTGACCAAGAGCAAGAGATGAGACGTGAAGAGAGGAGGGAGACGTGCACTGCTGGTGAAAAAAGAGATTTATTGATAGGAGAAGAGATGGTTGTGTTGGAGTTTGGGCGATCCATCGCCTCTGATGGAGAAAGGTTGTGTTGGAAAATTATGGGGCGATTCATCGCCCATGATGCTGGTGGGTGGGGCGCTCTATCGCCCCTACCACTGCTTTGCGAATGTTTACAGAGCGACCGCCGATCGATTGCTGCTCATGGGCGAGCGATCGACTCTCTTCCAACTTTGGGGTGAAAGTGGGAGAGGCATCGCTGATCGATAGCAGGGAAATTGCAATCGATCGACCCTCAAGCTCTGCAAAATTTTGGTTGATGGCAGAGGTATCGCCAATCGATCGCCGCTCATGGGCGATCGATTAGCCCTACAAGTGTTCTGCTGCGATAAGCACCCTAATGACTCTAAAATTTTTGATACTCAAACGTCAACTTAAGAACTCCATATGATGCGGCCTATATGTGTGCAAATTCTATTGGTTAAAGTATTTTGTTTTATTGATGAATTGATTAATTTGATAAAAATTAATCTTTATGTATAAAGTAAAAAATGAAACTGGTCCTCTCTCTACTTACCTGAATGCATACGGTGGTGTTCTCCATCAAACTATCACTCAAGAAACTTAAAGGTTAAGGGAGAGAAATCATTTTCTAGTCTCATGGAGAAAGGTAAGTGATTGTCTCGCTAAAGTAGACTTGTGAAAATCAACTAGTTCATAATCCTGACATTTCTCTGTGAAGAAAATGAAAAACAATTAAGAAAAATGCTAACATGTGATATCAGAGGATGAGTTTAAGAACAGTTGATTTTTCATGATGAATAATCGTATGTTATCCATTGCTTGTTGATCGATTTCTATCAAAATAAGCATGCATATCTTGTGAGACTAAGAAATTTCACAGATTACTGTTCACCGCTTACTGTTCACGTGTTCATCTTACAGTTACTGTTCACGTTGAAAATAATGAAATAATTCTTGATGTTTGGATGATTTTGTTTGGATCAAGATACTATTTGTTTCATGCTTATTTAATTTGATATCTGAATTATGTATAATTTGTTAGTCACCAAAGTGGCAGAATTATAAAAGTTTTCTCAGATATCAAATTAACTAAAGTCAATTACTCATGTTTTATGTGATCCTCAATAATGAAATGACATAACGATAATTATGATAATTATGATTTTCACATGAGTGTATAGATTTTCATTATTATAAAATATTATGAATCGTCCAAAAGTTGATTGGTTATTTTATAATGATAAATATGATTGTGGTAAATTGATATGCTTTGAGTAGATGTGTTTATTATATCCAAAGATGACAAACACATTTATTTCAATTGCCAATTATATGAAAGTAAATTAAGCATAAATTATGTTTATGATGATATATTATTGTGTCACCCAAAGGAGAAGTTCAATATATATTTATGATTATTTGATTGCATTAGTACTCAAAGTATAAAAGCATGAGCATGTTTTATATTTTGCAGCATCTGTTCCTGTGTCTCTTCATTCACAAGCCACGTCTGTTGTAAAGTTTTCTGGTCTAAATTTTTATGAATGGTGCATACAAGTTCAGTTTCACCTTGGTGTTCTGGATCTTGATTTAGCACTTTTAGCTGAGAAACTAGCTGCTATTACTGCAACTAGTAGCGCTGATAAGAGATCTTCCTATAGTGCTTGAGAAAGATCAAACAGACTGAGCCTAATGTTTATGCGAATGACTGTAGAAAACAACATCAAGTCCACAATTCCTAAAACTGACAGTGCTAAGGAATTTATGAAATTTGTGGAAAAATATTCGCAGTCTGAATCGACTGATAAGTCATTGGTTGGGACACTGATGGGTACTTTGACCACCATTAGGTTTGATGGTTCTCATACCATGCATGAGCATGTCGTCAAAATGACGAACATGGCATCAAGACTGAAATCCATGGGAATGAAAGTGAATGAGAACTTCCTTGTGACATTTATCCTGAACTCCTTTCCCCCTCAATATGGCCCATTTCATATGAGCTATAATACGATGAGGGATAAGTGGAATGTGCATGAATTACAAAGTACGCTCATTCAAGAAGAAGCAAGGCTTAAGAAACCAGGAATTCAAGCTGTCAATCTCATGAATTATGATGGAGTTGGAAAGAAACTAGGAAACAAAAGTGGAAAAGACAAGAAAGGACTATCATCGATAAATCAGTCCTCTTTCCAAATCCACAAGAAGGAACAACAGAAAGATAAGTGTCATTTCTATAAAAAGCATGAACACTATCAGAAAGATTGTCTGAAACGTAAGGTATGATTCAAAAAGAAAGATAAGCCTAGTGCTTTCGTATGTTTCGAATCAAATTTAACTGAAGTTCCTTGTAATACTTGGTGGATTGATTCTGGTTGTACCATTCATGTTTCTAATACGATGTAAGGATTCCTTACGACCCAAACTATAATCCCAAATGAAAAATATATCTTTATGGAGAATTGGGTAAAAGTTCCAGTTGAAGCTGTTGGAACTTACTGTTTAACGTTAGACACTGAATTTCTATTAAATCTTTTTCAAACTGTTTATGTTCCAGTTGTTTCTCGAAATTTAGTTTCATTGTTCAAACTTGATACAATTGGATATTCCTTTACGTTTGGGACTGAATTTTTCAGTTTGTATAAAGATAACATTTTCATTGGTTCTGGTGTTCTTTATGAAGATTTGTACAAATTAAAGGTTGATAATTGTTTTGCTGAGACTCTTTTAAACTTGCATCATAATGTGGGAACTAAATTAGTGAATAAATGTTCTGTTGATTTGTGATATAAACGATTGAGTCATATATCCAAAGGAAGAATGAAAAGATTAATAAAGAATGAAATCCTTCCATATTTGCATTTTACTGATCTTGACATGTGTGTTAATTATATTAAAGGAAAACAAACAAGAAACACAATTAAGAAAGTAGCCACAAGAAGCAAACATCTCCTTGAAATTATACACACAGATATATGTGGTCTTTTTGATGTTCCATCTTTTGGTGGAGAAAGATATTTTATTACTTTTATGGATGATTTTTCACGTTATGGATATATCTATCTTTTGAATAAAAAATCTCAAACAATAAAGACTCTTAAAGTGTTTGTCAAAGAGGTTGAAAGACAAGTAGATAGAAAAGTAAAAATTATTAGATCTGATAGAGGTGGTGAATATTATGGAAGTTATGATGAAAATGGACAACATCCAAATTCATTTGCTAAATTCCTTGAAAGTCGTGGTATATGTGCATAATACACAATGCTAGAAACACCAGAACAGAATGGTGTTGCAGAAAGGCGAAATCGTACTTTAATGGATATGGTTAGGAGTATATTAAGTAATTCATCTTTATCCTTATCATTGTGGATGTATGCATTAAGGACTACTGTATACTTATTAAACATGGTTCCTAGTAAGGCAATCTCAAATACACCATTTGAACATGAAGGAAACCTAGTTTAATGAACCTGTATATTTGGGGTTGCCCAACATAAGTAATAATTTATAATCTACATGAAAAGAATCTGGATTCACAAACAACCAGTGGTTTCAGCATTGGTTATCCAGAAAAATCTAAAGGGTATAGATTTTACTGTCCTAGCCATAGTACGAGAATTGTTGAAACTTGAAATGCTAGGTTCATTGAAATTGGTGAAATCAGTGGGAGTTTGGAACCACATAAAGTGGAAATTCAATAAGCTAGGGTGCGAGTTTCAATACATATAACTTCTTCTCAAGTTGTCTTTCCAACAGTTGTTGATCATTTCAATGACTTACACTGTAACACCTGGTTTTACGAGATTTTATTATTCCATTATATAGTGGAATTTTTGTAAATATGTCAAATTGAGTCCGTTTTGCGAACAGAAAGTTTAATGGAGTCTTAATAATAAATCGAAAATTATGGTGAAATAAGGAAATTTGGATGAACCGAATCGTTAACTAAATAACGAGATGAGTAAAGAAATAAGATAGAAAACCAATGGAAGGACAATCAGGTAATTTTGCAAGCCAAAATTTAATAAAAACATCACGAATTCCCTCCCCCACCCACGATTTCTTATTCTGTAATTTACCTTCCAGAGAGCTTGGCAATTTTGCTTCTCTCTCGCGCGATTCTCCTTCCCTCCAATCATCGATTTTCTTCACGCTTTCTTCTTCCACCGCGATCCTAGGAAAGATCCTAACATTTTGGAAGTTAGTATCCGAGTTTTAAGGCTGTTAAATTAGTTAGAGCATTCTTAGGGTTTCGTCTAAAATGGCTATGTGAAGTTAGAAATTATTGGTTATTGAATTGTTGGATGATTAAGAGGTATTTATGATTATAGGATAGCTAATTAGAACTAATGAGCCCTATTGGTTTAGACTCGATTTTAATGCCGTGTGCTGTAAATTGGCTTAGGTGAACAGAGCTCTCGGATAGTGCTTGTTGTGCTGAGGACCCGAGGTAAGTATTCGTGACTTGTTTAGCCGATTGGCATACACTGTAAGAATAGCTGTTGATCGAGGTTTTTGGTGAATTTAGATGCTTCGAGGAGATAGGATGGGTAGTTTAGGTTGATTGTGTATGAGGTTGCTTTCTTAGGTTCTTTTATGCATTGTTCTATGTTTTTACTTGTATTGCACGATCCATGTTCATGCACCATGTTTTCGGAAAGCATAGAAAATGAATTCCCGCATATGTTTTCATGAAAAGAAATGCCTAATGAAACAATATGAAATGCATGTAACCTGGTCATGTCTGGGTGGGGTTCAGACATGGCTGCCCTGAGAGGAGGAGCATATTTTCCCCCCTGCAGATGGAAAGGGCTATCTAACCGCGATATGTGCCCTCTCTATCTGGTGAGTTAACCCCCGGTGACACCTCCCGCTATGTAACTAAATAATGAAAAAAGAGAAATGCATGTTTTTACAAACCCTGCACGCATAGCATGCATTCCCATTTACGAGACTTGCTGAGCTCCTTAGCTCATAGTTATTTTCTATGGTGTAGGTGATTTCGAGACAGGTGAGGATGAGATTCCTCCACACGATGTATAGCTGGTTGAAGAAGTGAATCCGTGGGAGTGTGCAGTGCAGTGCAGTCAGAGCTAAACCGACCCGTGGGAGCAATAGTTGAGTACTATGTAGTTTTTTTGGGGTTAAAATAGACTGATGGGTGTATAGATAGGAAAGAAATGTATATAACTCATTTTAGGATGTTTGGTATCTGGATAGTAGACAAGAGATGCTTTGATGTTTTGGTAGACTCAATTTATAAAGTGTTTTGCTAAGTTTTATTTGGATTTTCGTGGAAATTTGAATGTATAGAGATGAAGTTTTTTTTGATGTTTTCTGGAAGTTCTAGGTGAATGGTGTATAGGTACAAGGGAATTTGTATGAGTTTCGGTTAAGTGTTTCTGTAAGAAAAGTCATCGTCCAAAGTCTGTGGACGATAAAGTTAAGTTGAGTATTTTAACAGAAAAAATCGTCGTCCAAAGTCTGTGGACGATAGAGTTAAGTTGAGTATTTTAACAGAAAAAGTCATTGTCCAAAGTTTGTGGACGATAGAGTTAATTTGAGTATTTTAACAGAAAGAGTCATTGTCCAAAGTCGTTGTCTAAGTCCCGTGGACGAATAGGTCCCGTGGAAGAATAAGTCCCGTGGACGAATAAATCACGTGGATGATTATGGACGAATGAGTCCCGTGGAGGAATAGGTCCCGTGGACAAATAAATCACGTGGACGATTATGGACGAATGAGTCCCGTGGACGAATAGGTCCTGTGGACGAATAAATCACGTGGACGATTATGGACGAATGAGTCCCGTGGACGAATGAATTATATGGGCGAGAACTGTCGTCCACGTTGCCTTCTGTTTTCGTCGTCCACGCTGTCTGTCATTTCAGTCTTCCACGCCTCTAAGGTTCTTGTCGTCCAAACTCGATAGAGAGAAATATCCTCCACTGTTTAAATTTGATGAAACCCGAGGGATATTTCCCTCTGTTTTAAACGTTCAACTCACTGTTTATTTGATGAAACCCGAGAGGTATTTCCTTCAGTTTCCATCGTCCAAACCCGTTAGATAGAAATATCCTCCTCCACTACTTAAATTGATGAAATTCAAGAAGAACTAAGTGATTATTTATTCCGAGAGAAATTAAGTGATAGAACCCTAGAGGAAAATTTATTCTCTGCCCATAGTTATTTTATTGTTTTTAGTATTTACCTTAAGTTTAATTTTATTCGAGGTTTTCACACACGAATTGTCTTCCGTTGATAGAAGTTGTTACCCGTGTATATGTATGATGAAAAAGAATGAACGAAAGTTTAAATTTCACGTGATTTTTAGGAATAGTACAAGGGAAAAATTAAGGTCTGTTACAGTTATGGTATCAGAGCTCCCGGGTTTTAAAATCAGTTCTATAGACTGCTCGACTGCGCAAGCCACTACATGGACATCCTTCTTCAACTGTAAGTATGTTTAAATGCTTTGTTTAATTTCGATTTCTTAGGACTATTTGTTTTAACTTTTATAGGAGATATAAGATGGTCCGAGGTAGAGATGCCATAGAAGATACCTTAGACAGGATGACCGATCTGCTGGAGCGTCAGGCTCAGCATATGGATAGACAGACGCAGCAAATTGAGAGCCTAGTGAACCGTGAAAATCAGAGAGCCTGGGACATAGTAGTGCCGGACAACCACAGCATGGAGAGGTTTCAAAAGCCACGGCCTCCAATATTCAACGGATAATCTACGTGTGATGACCCGAATGTGCACGTATGAGTACGACTGCGGGGCAAACCTCAGGTTGCGGGGCAAACCTCAGGACCTAAGCCGAGTGTAGGCGAATCTCGGATTCGAGTATAAGCGAATCCCGAGTCGTAAAGAGGGGGTCGTCACAATCCCACATCGCTTGGGGAAGTATGTGGAAATGAAACATATGTAAAGAGACCCTTCCAAAATAGCAAGACGCGTTTTGGAGCACAATTGACAACGGATCCCATAAGAACTCCGAAGTTAAAAGTGCTTCGGCGAGAGCAATCTCAGGTTTGGTGACCTTCCGGGAAGTTCGCCAAACAAATCCGTGAGGGGAGGATATTGGGTCACGGCCCAATCCCTAGAGCGGACAATATCTTGCTGGGAATATGAGTCGTTACAAATGGTATCAGAGCCTGTACCCAACCAAAAATGTGGCCAACGAGGCTGTTAGGCCCCCGAGGTGGGGTGATTTGATGACCCGAATGTGCATGTATGAGTACGACTGTGGGGCAAATCTCGGGTTGCGGGGCAAACCTCGGGACCTAAGCCGAGTGTAGGCGAATCCCGGACTTGAGTATAGGCGAATCCCGGGTCGTAAAGAGGGGGTCGTCACAATCCCACATCGCTTGGGGAAGTATGTGGAAATGAAACATATGTAAACAGATCCTCCCAAAATAGCAAGACGCGTTTTGGAGCACAATTGACAACGGATCCCATAAGAACTCCGAAGTTAAAAGTGCTTCGGCGAGAGCAATCTCAGGTTGGGTGACCTTCCGGGAAGTTCTCGCCAAACAAAGCCGTGAGGGGAGGATATTGGGCCACAGCCCAATCTCCAGAGCAGACAATATCTTACTGGAAATAGGGGTCGTTACATTACGGACCCCTCTATTGCTGAGGAGTGGGTTCGAACGATGGAGGACATGTTGGCTTATGCCAAGGTGGATAATGCTGAGAAGGTCACGTGCGTCACTTTTCACCTGGCATTTGATGCCCGCTCTTGGTGGGATTCTATTAAGGCGACTACGGACGTGACTTTGATGAGGTGGGAATGGTTTAAAACCGTGTTCTTTAATAACTACTTCAGCCGTACCATGAGGGCGGCAAAAAGAGCAGAGTTCACGCAGCTGAAGCAGACCAGTACAGTTGCAGAGTATATTAGAAAGTTGGAAGCCTTATCACGATTTGCACCGCGCTTGGTCAGCGATAATGAAGACAAGGTGCAACAATTTATGGATGGACTAAATCCGGAGATTCGAAAGAATATCATAGTATCCGGCATTTTTGATGTGCCCTATGAAGACATCGCAGCGAGAGCCTTGGAGTTTGAGGCTGCAAAATTGACCTGTGTGAGACCGAAGGAGCCTGTTAGGGGTTTCTTTCACGAGATTCATCCTCAATCACGAAATAGAGGTTGGCAACAAAAAGGACAGCCACCAGTACAACAACAAAGAGGAGTCAAGAGACCATTTGAAGGAGGTAATGACCGGGGAAAATGAAAACAGGTACATGGAACTACTCAAATGCCTTGGTGTCCTAAATGCCAGAAGGAGCATAGCGGTGAGTGCCGATTAGGCACAGATAGATGTTTCTGGTGTGGAGAGACAGACCATTATGTTAAAGATTGCCCGAAGCCAGGCCGAGAACAGCCAGGCAGAGACCAGAGGAGAGTTATGCCACAGATCTTTGCCTTTATCGAGTTTGGCGACGTCGACGACGAGGCTCAACCATCTGTTATAGCAGGTACTATCTTAGTCATGGGTGTACCAATATTTTCTTTGATTGACACGGGGGCTACGCATTTCTTCATTTCGATTGCTTGCATGACTAGATTGGAGTTAGTGTCTGAGTTAGTAGAGTATGAGTATAGAGTAATGCTGCCTTCGGGAGCGAATATGTAGTCTGATCATGTTTTCCAGGGCAACGTCGTCTCTGTGGGAAATAATACCCTCTATGCCCTATTGATAGTTATGGGTATAGAGGTGTATGATCTTATTTTGGAGATGGACTGGCTGTCTCACCATTGCGCCACCATTGACTGCAGGTCCGGGATGGTAACTTTCTGCCCCCCGGACAAAGTAGAGTTCACTTTCCAAGCGATGAATAAGTTAAGTGGGCTGCCTACTTCTTATTCGATGATGGCCAGAGAGCAGTTTAAAGATGGATGCTCAATTTACGCGGCCGCGATGGTTGATACTCGACTACTTAATGGGTTGAAGCCAGATGACCTCCTAATTGTTAGAGAATTCTCAGAGATTTTTCTCGATGATCTTCTCGGGTTACTGCCAGATCGGGAGATCGAGTTTGTAATTGATGTTTATCCAAGTTCGGTGCCTGTGTCCAAGAATGCATACAGATTGGCGCCCGCTGAACTGAAAGAGCTGAAATCTCAGTTAGAAATGCTGTTCCACAAGGGGTTCATTCGACCCAGCTTTTCTCTTTGGGGTGCGCCGGTCGTGTTCGTTAAGAAAAAGGACGGAACTCTCAGAATGTGTGTAGATTACAGAGAGTTAAATAAATTGACAGTGAAGAATAAGTATCCATTGCCCCGGATTGACGACCTGTTTGACCAACTGTAGGGTGCCTGAGTGTTTTTGAGGATTGACCTACTCTCGGGTTATTATCAGTTGAAGGTCCGAAAAGAAGATATTGAAAAGACGGCATTTAGAACGAGGTTTTGGCACTACGAGTTTTTAGTACTGTCTTTTGGACTTACCAGTGCCCCTGCAGCGTTTATGGATATGATGAACCGCGTCTTCAAGGATTATTTGGACAAGTTTGTTGTTGTTTTCATCGACGACATCTTGGTCTACTCTAAAACAAAGGAGGAACACGAAGAGCAATTACGGACTATCTTAGGAATTTTAAAACAACATCAGCTTTACCCAAAGTTCTCCAAGTGTGAGTTATGGCTGGATCGAGTTAATTTTCTTGGCCATATCATATCTTAGGAGGAATTTCGGTGGATCCGACTAAGATTGAAGTTGTCAGGGATTGGCCACAGTCTAAAAATGTGCGAGAAGTACGTGGATTTCTTGGGTTGGCCGGGTATTACAGGAAGTTCATTGAGGGGTTTTCAAAGATGGCAGTCCCTCTATCCCAATTGACGAGGAAGAATGAAAAATATGTATGGTCGGCTGCATGCAAAAAGAGCTTCAATGAGCTGAAACAAAGACTGACTACAACACCAGTGTTAACATTGCCTGTTGAAGGTGATAAGTTCAGTATTTATTACGACGCGTCAAGGATCGGACTGGGGTGTGTATTGATGCAGAAAGACAGAGTCATTGCTTATGCTTCTCGGTAGTTGAAGCCGTATGAGAAAAATTATCCGACACACGATCTTGAGCTTGCAGTAGTTGTCTTGTGTTAAAAATCTCCGTTAGAAGAGCTGTTAGACAAGGGATTCATTCGACCCAGCTTTTCTTCTTGGGGTGCGCCGATCCTGTTCGTTAAGAAAATGGACGAAACCCTCAGAATGTGTGTAGATTACAGAGAGTTAAATAAATTGACAGTGAATAATAAGTATCCACTGCCCCAGATTGACGACCTGTTTGACCAACTGCAGGGTGCCTGAGTGTTTTCGAGGATTGATCTACTCTCGGGTTATTATCAGTTGAAGGTCGAAAAGAAGATATTGAAAAGACGGCATTTAGAACGAGGTTTTGGCATACGAGTTTTTAGTACTGTCTTTTGGACTTACCAGTGCCCTGCAGCGTTTATGGATATGATGAACCGCGTCTTCAAGGATTATTTGGACAAGTTTGTTGTTGTTTTCATCGACGACATCTTGGTCTACTCTAAAACAAAGGAGGAACACGAAGAGCAATTACGGACTATCTTAGGAATTTTAAACAACATCAGCTTTACCCAAAGTTCTCCAAGTGTGAGTTATGGCTGGATCGAGTTAATTTTCTTGGCCATATCATATCTTAGGAGGAATTTCGGTGGATCCGACTAAGATTGAAGTTGTCAGGGATTGGCCACAGTCTAAAAATGTGCGAGAAGTACGTGGATTTCTTGGGTTGGCCGGGTATTACAGGAAGTTCATTGAGGGGTTTTCAAAGATGGCAGTCCCTCTATCCCAATTGACGAGGAAGAATGAAAAATATGTATGGTCGGCTGCATGCAAAAAGAGCTTCAATGAGCTGAAACAAAGACTGACTACAACACCAGTGTTAACATTGCCTGTTGAAGGTGATAAGTTCAGTATTTATTACGACGCGTCAAGGATCGGACTGGGGTGTGTATTGATGCAGAAAGACAGAGTCATTGCTTATGCTTCTCGGTAGTTGAAGCCGTATGAGAAAAATTATCCGACACACGATCTTGAGCTTGCAGTAGTTGTCTTTGTGTTAAAAATCTCCGTTAGAAGAGCTGTTAGACAAGGGATTCATTCGACCCAGCTTTTCTTCTTGGGGTGCGCCGATCCTGTTCGTTAAGAAAATGGACGAAACTCTCAGAATGTGTGTAGATTACAGAGAGTTAAATAAATTGACAGTGAATAATAAGTATCCACTGCCCCAGATTGACGACCTGTTTGACCAACTGCAGGGTGCCTGAGTGTTTTCGAGGATTGATCTATGCTCGGGTTATTATCAGTTGAAGGTTCGAAAAGAAGATATTGAAAAGACGACATTTCGAACGAGGTATGGGCATTACGAGTTTTTAGTAATGTCTTTTGGACTTACCAATGCTCCTGCAGCGTTTATGGATATGATGAACCGCATCTTCAAAAATTATTTGGACAACTTTGTTGTTGTTTTCATCGACGAAATCTTGGTCTACTCTAAAACAAAGGAGGAACACGAAGAGCAATTACGGACTGTCTTAGGAATTTTAAAACAACATCAGCTTTACCCAAAGTTTTCCAAGTTTGAGTTCTGGCTGGATCGAGTTAATTTTCTTGGCCAGATCATATATCAGGAGGGAATTTTGGTGGATCCGACTAAGATTGAAGTTGTCAGGGATTGGCCACAGCCTAAAAACGTGCGAGAAGTACGTGGATTTCTTGGGTTGGCCGGGTATTACAAGAAGTTCATTGAGGGGTTTTCAAAGACGGCAGTCCCTCTATCCCAATTGACGAGGAAGAACGAAAAATATGTATGGTCGGCTGCATGCGAAAAGAGCTTCAATGAGCTGAAATAAAGACTGACTACAACACCAGTGTTAACATTGCTTGTAAAGGCGATAAGTTCAGTATTTATTGCGACACCTCAAGGAATGGACTGGGGTGTGTATTGATGCAGGAAGGCAGAGTCATTACTTATGCTTCTCAGCAGTTGAAGTCGTATGAGCAAAATTATCCGACACACGATCTTGAGCTTGCAGCAATTGTCTTTGCGTTAAAAATCTAGAGACACTATCTGTATGGACAACAGTGTGAGGTGTTCTCAGATCACAGGAAGGTGGTTGGAGTTAGTTAAAGATTATGACTTTGAGATTAAATACCACCTAGGGAAGGCAAATAAGGTCGCAGACGCCTTGAGCAGGATGCCTTCTACTGGTCAGCCTTCGCTTGCATCGATGTCAGTAATGCTAAGGTCTGAGATCGAGAGGTTTGATGTGGAGATTGTGGCCGAGTTGTCCACTATGCTCACAAACATTTATCTTAGGCCGACAATAATTGAAAAACTCCGAGAAGCTCAGAAGGAGGACTTGGAGTGTGAGAGATATCAACTGAGCATGACATCTGAGGACTCGTCTGATTTTAGCTAGTCGGATGATGGCCTATTGAGATTCAGGCATAGGTGGTACGTGCCTAACGATGAGGAATTGAAAAGAGAGATCTTGTGCATCCGGGGAGCACAAAAATGTACAGAGACCTAAGACAATATTTCTGGTGGCCGAACATGAAGAGATAGATTGTCAGGTAAGTGGAAACCTACCTGGTTTGTCAACAAGTTAAGGCGGAACACCAAAGGCCAGCCAGAACCTTACAGCCACTATTGATTCCGGAGTGGAAATGGGAGCAAATATCTATGGATTTCATTGTTGGACTCCTGAGAACGACGAAAGGGCACGATGGCATCTGAGTGATAGTGGACCGTTTGACAAAGACGGACCACTTTCTATCAGTGAAGATGACCTATTCTATGGATCAGCTTGCTGAGCTGTATGTGCAGGAGATCGTCAGATTACACGGAGTGCCTATTTCGATTGTCTCCGATAGAGATGCCAGGTTTACTTCGAAATTCTAGAAGAGCCTACATAAGGCTATGGGGACTCAGTTAAATTTTAGCACAGCGTTTCATCCTCAGACTGACGGGCGGACAGAAAGAACAAATCAGATTCTTGAGGATATGCTTAGAGCTTGCATGCTGGAATTTTAGGGCTCGTGGAGTCGATATTTTCCCTTGATTGAAATCTCGTACAACAACAGCTTCCAGGCCATGATTGGCATGGCTCTGTACGAAGCGCTTTATGGTCGAAAGTGTAGGTCTCCGCTATAGTGGGACGAGGTTGGCGAAGTTAGTATAATCAGCCCAGATATTTTGCAGCAAACAGCGGAGAATATTGCTATTATCAAGCAACATATAGAGACAGCACAGAGCCGCCAAAAGAGCTATGTTGACACCAGACGAAGGAAATTGCAGTTCAAGGAAGGTGACGAAGTATACTTGAAGATTTCTCCGTTTAAAGGCGTTATGCGGTTTGGAAGGAGAGGCAAGTTGAACCCTCGTTATGTTGGGCCCTTTCCTATCTTGAAGAGGATCAGGATTATGGCGTACAGGTTACAGCTTCCGGCGTCCATGGAAGGTATTCACGATGTGTTTCACGTGTCTATGCTCAGAAAATGCGTGCGTGATCCATCACACGTCATTGAGACAAGAGAGGTCGAGGTGCAACCAACGCTAACCTACGAGGAAAAGCCGGTACGAATTTTAGAGTCCTCTATCAAGGTGTTGCGCAATAAGGAGATCTCGCTGGTAAAAGCCCTATCGTGGAATCACGGTGTAGAGGAAACTACTTGGGAGAGACAACATGATATGATGTCGAAGTATCCTGAACTGTTTGTATAATCAAATTTTGAGGACAAAATTTTAATTAAGGTGGATGGAATGTAACACCCAGTTTTACGGGATTTTATTATTCCATTATATAACGACATTTTTGTAAATATGTCAAATTGAGTCCGTTTTGCGAACAGAAAGTTTAATGGAGCCTTAATAATAAATAAGAAATTATGGTGAAATAGGGAAATTTGGAGGAACCGAATCGTTAACTAAATAACGAGATGAGTAAAGAAATAAGATAGAAAATCAATAGAGGGACAATTAGGTAATTTTGCAAGCCAAAATTTAATAAAAACATCACGAATTCCCTCCCCCACCCACAATTTCTTATTATGTAATTTCCCTTCCAGAGAGCTTGGCGATTTTGCTTCTCTCTCGCGCGATTCTCCTTCTCTCCGATCATCGATTTTCTTCACGCTTTCTTCTTCCACCGCGATCCTAGGTAAGATCCTAACATTTTGGAAGTTAGTATCCGAGTTTTAAAGCTGTTAAATTAGTTAGAGCTTTCTTAGGGTTTCGTCTAAAATGGCTATGTGAAGTTAGAAATCATTGGTTATTGAATTGTTGGACGATTAAGAGGTATTTATGATTATAAGATAGCTAATTAGAACTAATGAGCCCTATTGGTTTAGACTCGGTTTTAATGCCGTGTGTTGTAAATTGACTTAGGTGAACAGAACTCTCAGATAGTGCTCGTTGTGCTGAGGATCCGAGGTAAGTCTTTGTGACTTGTTTGGGCGATTGGCCTACACTGTAAGAATAGCTGTTGATCGAGGTTTTTGGTGAATTTAGCTGCTTCGGGGAGATAGGATGGGTAGTTTAGGTTGATTGTGTATGAGGTTGCTTTCTTAGGTTCTTTTATGCATTGTTCTATGTTTTTACCTGTATTGCACTGTAACGCCCCCGAACCCACCCTGGCTCAGTGCGCTACTTTGCTAACCAGTCCCGCGTTAAAACATAATTTTCTTAAACCCCAAAACATAAAACTAAACTGACACAACTGAATTTAAAGCTAAGTCTCTCGAAACTCTCTGCCTAGACGCACTAATTCCCTTACTCCTAACCATTAAGCACCACGGCGTCCTTCCCGAAAATTTCGGCAAAGTAACGCCTGTAAATGGCGCCTCCAAAATGCTAAATACCTGCATAAAACCCAATCCAGAATATTCCTAATCTCCAACAATCCAGCATACGAAATCTCCAAATAACAGTAAAGAGAGAAACTATACTACTAACATCCCTAAGTGAAGAAAATTCACAGTATAGGGCGACGCATCACCCTTAACTATGACTATATACAACAATACAATAACTCTAAAAAAATTAACCGAAAAGAGACACATAATCCTATCATTTCCACAACCAGACATCGACAATAAACTATCGAAATAAAAAGTCCCACATTCTCCCGAAGACCATGGTTGAGTCGCCCTGACAATAGCCTGCACCGGCATACTCCATGCATCACCAACTGCTGCCTAGTCCTGGGCTGTCTCATCCATCTCACCTGAATAAATCTTGTCACCTACACCATAGAACACAAAACGTAAGCCTAATGCTTAGCAAGTAGGGAAATAATGCACAACAACACACTAAATGCTCGACTCAACCCTAACATGCAGTTTCTACACACTCAGTTGCTTTCTTTTCATTCAGGTTGCATTATCTTTCACTTCCAGGTGAATCAAGTAGGCACACGCCCCCACACAGTCCAGGACGGCCAGACCTTGATCCACGGAGCTAGACCAGAGGCACACGTCCCAACACAGTCCAGGACGGCCAACCGAATCTCCCCCAGTCGATCGTAGAATCCTCATTGTGCCTTCCGGCACGAGCAGGTCGAGGCATTCAGAATCCCCATTGTGCCTATCAGCACGAGCAGGTCGAGGCATTCAGAATCCCCAGTGTGCTTATCATCACGAGCAGGTCGAGGAATTCATACTCACGACACATTATGTACATTAGCATAACATCTCGAATAGAATCCCTCGCGGGGTGCTCAACGAGCCACTAGCCCGACGAAGCTATTCTACTCCAAGACCACGTTGCAATCAATTCTTATCTTTTCGATTCATTCTCACCCCTCAAGCATACAAAACACGTGGTTTCGTAGTTTAGAAAACAATGATGCATGAAACACGATGCATGACACAAAGCAAAACAAGCAAACAAACAACCATTCCCTACCGTTCTATGGTGTAGGCCCGAAGGCAACAAACAAGCACTCCACTACTTACCTGGCGTCCTAGCTCGCTGAGGATACTCGGTTACCTGTCCACCTACGGCTCGACCTACGACAAACATTTAAACTTCATTAAATCAAGCTTACATTCACCAATTTACTCTCAAACTACTATTTCTAGCCTAATCAAACTAAAACCTAACTAAATGGGCCACTACTTCGGATTCGGTAAAAACTGACCTGAAACTTCAAACGTGCATAAATTTTGCGTCGGTTATCAAAATCAAACGATTCCAGCGGCCATGTACTCCTCTAATAACCTATTTTAACCTGTCAAAAGGAATTGTAAAACAAATAAACTTAGCTAGGTCAAAACTGGTAAAACCCAAACTGCCCTTTACCCGGAATTTTCCCATTTTCGATTTTCCATCAATTCTCACTCATTTCCTCACCAATCGATCACCCTAACCCTCAATTAGCATAAACTAATCAAAATCCTAAGCTACACATCACCAAACTCGAAATGCCCAAATCGGGCTTCACTAAATTTTGCCCAAACGAGGCTCATCACGGCCAGGCGATGAAAGCCGGTCCAAGGGTCGGCAAACCCACGCCGGAAACAACCAAAATCGGCCGGTGATCGGAGCCAAATCGGGCTCGTCATTCACGGCCTCAAACCGAATAGAAATAGTGTGAAAGCCGAGCTTACCGGTCGGGTTGTGCGCTGAGACGGGCCAGACCTTGCTCGTCGCCGTCGTCTGGCCGTAGAGCATCAGAAATCGACAGTTAACCAGCCGTCGATCGTCGCTCGCCTCTCCCTCGTCTCTCCCCTGTTCCCCTCTCGGCGTCGGGCTCGAACAACAGAATGGCGAATGCCATTCTGTTGTTTTATTTTAATAATAATAATAATAATAATAATAATAATAATAATAATAATAATAATTATAATTATAATTATAATTCCTATTAACATTAATACAAATTACATTTACCGTTTTGCCCTCCCGTATTTCTGACCATTCGACTTTCGTTAAATCTTGTTCTTAAATGATAACCCACAGCTTAATTTCACAAGAAAAACCCGAACCTAAAACCATTCACTTTTCTTTTAAATTAATTAAAACAACATATTTTTTTATTATTTTATTTTCTCTCCAATTTTTCTTTTAAAAAAAATCCCGGGTGTTACATGCACGATCCATGTTCATGCACCATGTTTTCGAAAAGCATAGAAAATGAATTCCCGTATATGTTTTCATGAAAAGAAATGCCTAATAAAACGATATGAAATGCATGTAACCCGGTCATTTCGTGGTGGAGTTCAGACATGGCTGCCCTGAGAGGAGGAACATGTTTTCCCCCTGCAGATGGAAAGAGCTATCTAACCGCGAGATGTGCCCTCTCTATCTGGTGAGTCAACCCCTGGTGACACCTTCCGCTATGTAACTAAATAATGAAAAAAAGAGAAATGCATGTTTTTACAAACCCTGCACGCGTAGCATGCATTTACGAGACTTGCTGAGCTCCTTAGCTCATAGTTATTTTCTATGGTGTAGGTGACTTCGAGATAGGTGACGATGAGATTCCTCCACCCGATGTATAGCTGGTTGAAGAAGTGAATCTGTGGGAGTGTGCAGTGCAGTCAGAGCTAAACCGACCCGTGGGAGCAATAGTTGAGTACTATGTAGTTTTTTTGGGGTTAAAATGGACTGATTGGTGTATAGATAGGAAAGAAATGTATATAACTCATTTTAGGATGTTTGGTGTCTGGATAGTAGACAAGAGATGCTTTGATGTTTTGGTAGACTCAATTTATAAAGTGTTTTGCTAAGTTTTATTTGGATTTTCGTGGAAATTTGAATGTATAAAGATGAAGTTTTTTTTGATGTTTTCTGGAAGTTTTGGGTGAATGGTGTATAGGTACAGGAGAATTTGTATGAGTTTCGGTCAAGTGTTTCTGTAAGAAAAGTCATCGTCCAAAGTCTTTGGACGATAGAGTTAAGTTGAGTATTTTAACAGAAAAAGTCATCGTCCAAAGTCTGTGGACGATAGAGTTAAGTTGAGTATTTTAATAGAAAAAGTTATCGTTCAAAGTCTGTGGACGATAGATTTAATTTGAGTATTTTAACAGAAAGAGTCATTGTCCAAAGTCGTTGTCTAAGTCCCGTGGACGAATAAATCACGTGGATGATTATGGACGAATGAGTCCAGTGGAGGAATAGGTCCGACGAATAAATCACATGGACGATTATGGACGAATGAGTCCCGTGGACGAATAGGTCTCGTGGGCGAATAAATCACGTGGACGATTATAGACGAATGAGTCCTGTGGACGAATGAATTATGTGGGCGAGAACTGTCATCCACGTTGCCTTCTGTTTTCGTCGTCCACGCTGTCTGTCATTTCAGTCGTCCACGCCTCTTAAGGTTCTTGTCGTCCAAACCCGATAGAGAGAAATATCCTCCACTGTTTAAATTTGATGAAACCCAAGGGATATTTCCCTCTGTTTTAAACGTTCAACTCATTGTTTATTTAATGAAACTCGAGAGGTATTTCCTTCCGTTTCCATCGTCCAAACCCGATAGAGAGAAATATCCTCCTCCACTACTTAAATTGATGAAATCGTAGAAGAACTAAGTGATTATTTATTCCTAGAGAAATTAAATGATAGAACCCGATAGGAAAATTTATTCTCTGCCCATAGTTATTTTATTGTTTTTAGCATTTACCTTAAATTTAATTTTATTCGAGGTTTTCACACACGAATTGTCTTCCGCTGATAGAAGTTGGTACCCGTGTACATACATGATGAAAAAGAATGAACGAAAGTTTAAATTTCACGTGATTTTTAGGAATAGTACAAGGGAAAAATTAAGGGTCATTACATACACGAACAACAAATTAATGATCAAACACCACATGATGAGATTGTTACGAATGAACCTAGAATAGATGAACCACTAGAAATACCATTAAGAAGATTTGTAAATGAAAGAAGATCTACTATTTCTAATGATTATGTGGTTTATCTTCAAGAATTCGAATTTGACTTAGGACTTGATGATGATCCAATTTTGTTTTCATAAGCCATGGAAAGTGAAAATTCTGGTAAATGGTTAGAAGACATGAAAGATGAGTTAAAATCAATGGAACAAAATAAAGTTTGGGAACTCGTCGAATTGCCTGAATGTTGTAAAAGAGTTGAGTGCAAATGGGTCTTTAAGACTAAATGCGACTCAAATGGCAATATCGAATGTAATAAAGCCAAACTCGTTGCCAAAGATTATACTCAGGAAGATGACATTGATTACAAAGAAACCTTTCTCCTATTTCGAAAAAGGATTCTCTCAGAATAATTATGGCAATGGTAGCTCTTTATAAATTAGAGCTCCATCAAATGGATGTGAAAATTGCCTTTTTGAATGAGAATTTAGACGAAGAAGTTTATATTGACCAACCTGAAGGTTTTAAAGTTGAAGAAATGAACACATGGTGTGTAAACTTAAGAAATCAATATATGGACTTAAACAAGCTTCCTGAAGATGGTATCTTAAGTTTAATGATACCATTATTTCTTTTGGATTTAAGGAAAACAGCGTTGATCGGTGTATATATCTAAAAGTTAGTGGGAGTAAGTTTATATTTCTGGTTCTGTTTGTTGATGATATCTTGCTGGCCGCTAATGATCTTGGTTTATTTTATGAAACTAAGAAATATCTCGATATGAACTTTGAAATGAAAAATATGGGAGAGACATCATATGTGATTGGAATTGAAATATTCCAGAATAGATCACAAGAATTATTGGGATTGTCTCAGAAAACATATATTAATAAAGTTCTAGAGAGATTTAGAATGGAAAAATGCTATGCAAGTGTTGTTCCAATTTAGAAAGGAGATAAGTTCAATCTCAATCAATGTCCAAAGAATGAAATGGAACGCACGCAAATGAAAAATATTCCTTATGCATCTATTGTGGGAAGCTTGATGTATGCACAGACTTGTACCAGGCCAGACATTAGTTTTGTTGTTGGAATGCTGGGCAAGTATCAAAGTAACCCAAGTATAGATCATTAGAAAGCTGTAAAGAAAGTACTAAGGCAATTATAAGGAACGAAGTATCGTATGCTCACCTATAAACGATCTGATTATCTTGAGGTGATCAGATATTCAGATTCTGATTGACCGCTATGTCCACTATGGAGGCGGAGATTGTGGCATGCTTTGAGGCCACAATTCAGGGTTTATGGCTGTGGAACTTTATTTCAGGACTTGGAATTGTTGACAGTATCGCTAAGCTACTGAAAATTTATTGTGACAATTCCGCATCAGTCTTCTTTTCTAAAAACGACAAGTATTCCAAAGGTGCTAAACACATAAAGTTGAAATACTTGACCGTTAAAGAAGAAGTTCAGAAACATAGTGTGTCAATAAAACACATAAGCACCAACCTTATGATTGCAGATCCGTTGACAAAAAGGATTGCCCCCAAAGACATTTACAGAACATGTCGAACGAATGGACATTACCGAATGTTAACTTTTATGTTTGTGTTCATTATATACTTGACACTCTTGAACTCGTTTATTGATAGTTTCTGATATACATTTATGAATCCTGTTTGATTAAGTTGAATGCATTCATAAATGAAATTATGAAGTTATGATATGAATATGATCTGTCTTTAAGAAAAGATACTAATGTGGACCATTATGATATACCTTCTTATAGATCATATTGAGTATAAAATTAATATTGTGATACATGGGAGGGACTGTGTCGCTATAATGACATATGACCACTATGATCCATATTAATTGTATACTTAATAGTGATATTATGTTTGATCAATATGATGACGAATTTGCATTATATTATACGCATTATGAGTATGTGTATGTAAGATAATGTCATATAGGCCAAGTGAGAGAATGTTGGAGTTTGGGCGATCCATCGCCCCTGATGGAGAAATGTTGAGTTGGAAAATTATGGGGCGATTGATCGCCTATGATGCTGGTGGGTGGGGCGCTCCATCGCCCCTACCACTGCTTTGCGAATGTTTATAGAGAGACCTCCGATCGATCGCCACTCATGGCCGAGCGATCAGCTCTCTTCCAACATTGGGGTGAAAGTGGCAGAGATATCGCCGATCGATCGCAGGAAAACTGCAATCGATCGCCCCTCTAGCTTTGCAAAATTTTGGTTGATGGCAAAGGTATCGCCTATCGATCGCCGCTCATGGGCGATCGATTGGCCCTACTACTGTTCTGCTGTGATAAACACCCTAATGACTCTAAAATTTTTGATACTCAAACGTCAACTTAAGAACTCCACGTGATGTGGCCCATATGTGTGCAAATCCTATTGGTTAAGGTATTTTGTTTTTATTGATGAATTGATTAATTTGATGGAAATTAATCTTTATGTATAAAGTAAAAAATGAAATTGGTCCTCTCTCGACCTACCTGAATGCATACGGTAGTGTTCTCCATGAAAACCATCACTTAAGAAACTTAAAGGTTAAGGGAGAGAAATTATTTTATGGTCTCATGGAGAAAGGTAAGTGATTGTCTTGCTAAAGTAGACTTGTGAAAATCAATTAGTTCATGATCCTGACATTTCTCTGTGATGAAAATGAGAAACAATTAAGAAAAATGCTAATTGGTTGTTGTCCCAAGGGAAAATCCATCAAACAAATCTACTTTAAATATGTTAGGATTTGCATAATTGGCAAGGATTCAGGAATTGTTCTAGATCTTGCTAGTTAGGCTTTGCTTTTGCACGTTGGGATGTTTAATTTAGATTTTTCCACCAAATATTGATTTTCAAAATCAAATTTAAGGGAACTTGATTTTGATTTGGTAAAATTTTAGGGATTTTAGTTTCTTTCCCTAAATTATCAGGATGGTACAGAAATGTACAACAAAAATTTTTGGATTCTCCAACTGATTGATCACAGTGGTAGAATTACAGCAAATTAGCGCACATGACTCGAGAACGGCTGTAACACTTGGAATTGTTCCTAACATGGGTAGCCTTAAATTAGAAATGTTATGGGAGTTTAATTATTCAAGATCTATGAGATGCATTGAAGTGTGGAATGGAAGAGAAGGAAGAGTGGTGGATTGGTTGAAAAGTCAAAATGGAATGTTGAAAATTCAAAGGAAAAGTGACTAATAGGAATTGAGAAAAGTTTTTGATATAAAATGAAATATGAAAAGAAAATAGAGTTTAGGATGTAGCATTCACGTTGGAGGGATTAAAGGAGTGAAGGGGGAGGTGTGATTAAATTATAAAAAGAAGAAAATGTGGGGTAAAATTTAAAAGTAAAATATGGTGTAGGTTAAAATGAGAATTAGTCTTCTTCTCCCTCATTTTCTTCCACGATCTCCCTTCCTCCATTGCTGCATCTTCTTTCCTTCTTCTCATCTAGGGTTTGCAAGGTTTTAAGGTAAAATTGATTGGGTTTTTGGTTTATTACATTTAGATGTTGATTTGTGGTAGTTTTAAGGTGTTTTTGGAGGGTTTGGTTAGGGTTTGGAAAACCCTAACCATGAGGTCCGAATTTTCGGTTTCAAATGTTAGATTTCTTTCCAAATTTTATGTTTTAGTTGTTGAATGGATTAGTTTAGGTGGTTTATGGAGTTAGAATGACGATTTGGTGGAAGATTGTGAAAAACCGGTTTTTAGAGCAAATGGTGCCGGTTTTGTTTTTGTATTTCCGATTTGGCCAATGTGTTTGGTTGGTTATTTTAAGTATTTCAATGGATAGTAGACGTGTAGAGATTTACGAAATGGGGTGGCAAGTCGAAATCCGTTGGAAAACGAATAAGTTGTTATGGCCATTAGAAGTTTGACGATAGGAAATGGGGGTAAAATCGGGTTTGATGTATTGGTTTGAATAATTGGTTAAAAAATGTGTTTAGATTTAAGTTAGAAAAATGTTTAGATAAATTCCTTAGAATTTTCCTAGGTTTATGCTAAGCTATTTCTTATATTTGATAGGTTATAGAGCGAGTGAATTTATTGGACAAAATAAGCAAACAATTAACGAGCAGTCAAGTAAGTAGTGGTTGCTATCCTTTCGCCTTTGGGCCTACACCATAGAACGGTAGGGTCAATGGTTATTTATTTCGTGTTGTGGTGTTGTATATTCGTTGACATGCATCATGGTTTTGCACGAGTTTGTTGCATAGTTTGTTTGTGAGCGTGAAATGTAATTAGATAAAGTAAATTAAAATATGCATTTTGATTACCGTGCCTTGTCGGGATTACGTGCTGGAGTGTAGCACCCCAGAGGAACCTCTATGAAAGATGACCGGCTAAAATATGCATCTTGATTAGTGTGCCTTGTCGGGATTATGTGCTGGAGTGTAGCACCTCGAGGGAACCTCTATAAAGGATGACTGGCTAAATGGTGGTTTTGGGAATGGCCATCCTGTACGATTATAGGATGTGAGCTTACCCGATCCACATGGCTTATTAAATGACCGGTTAAAATACATAAAGGTGGTTCTGGGAATTGCCGTCCTGTACGATTATAGGATGTGAGCTTACCCGATGCACATGGCTTATTAAATGACCGGCTAAAATACGTAAAGGTGGTTCTGGGAATGGCCGTCATGTACGATTATAGGATGTGAGCTTACCCGATCCACACGGCTTATGAAATGATTAAAGCAACGAACAGCAAATAAGCACAACTGAGTGTTAGAAATTGCATGTGTTAGGTTTGATTGCATTGTGTTGTCGCATCCGTTATTCCTTACTTGCTAAGCATTATGCTTACGTTTTGTGTTCTATGGTGTAGGTGACGAAGTATATTCAGGTGAGGTTGAGTGCGAGGATCAGGACTAGGAGCAGTCAGTGATCCACGGGGCACGCCGGTGCAGGCAATTGTCGGGGCGCTTCGACCTGGTTCTCGGGATGTGTGGTTTGTGTTTGGGGTTTGATAGCTTGTGGTTGTTTTTGTTAAATTTGTTTTGGTGTAAATATTTATGGTTTGACACAATTGTGGATTTGGGTTAGATGTTTTATATATATCTTTATAGGTTTTTGGGGTTTTGCAAATTATAGGCGTTATGCCGCTTGTTTTGGTTTTAAAACAAATGACGTCTGGTTTAGTTTCTCTATTTTTTTATTACACGTTTTAAGCCGGTTTTTCAAGATTTTTACGGGACACGGAGTTAAGGGTGTTGGGATTGTGTGGTAAAAATTTTAGAATTTTTGGAGGTGTTTGGCTTGAAGAAAAATGAAGAAAAGTGAGAAAATGTGGAAAAAACATCAAAATTTGGCATGTAGGCGCGCTGGCACCCGAGTAAACGTCAAAATTTACATTGAGTCAAAAATTTATCAAAAATTATTTTAAACGTCGTTTTAAACACGATTTGGGTTAGCAAAGTAGCGCACCGAGCGGGAGTGGGTTCGGGGGTGTTAAAACAGCTGCATTATATCGTCTCCTTGTGGATCAATGTAAATCATATGATCTTGATGAACACCAGTGAAACAGAAAAACTAAACTAAATAAATAAATTTTATAAATATTTAACCGATGTCGTTCGCGAAGAAACTTCTTCAAACAGATATTGAATACTGTCTACTTTGAAGAGTTCTTTAGATAAACGAAAAAAAGAGTCGGAGTTAGAGAGTAAACGCGATGAAAAGTGCAAATTAGAAAGACAAGACTCAAAAACAAATGAAAATTCGTAAACATAAAGCTTACTGATCTACGAATCATAATACCTATAGAAAAATTGAAGAAAAAAAGGATGAAAGTAATTATACTAGCAGAAACTGAAAATACAAACTTACCAGGCTTCGGCCAATTTGCGCAGAACAAAGTTTGTTGAAGTTTGAACACGAGAAAGAGGGAGAGAGCGCGGGCGTCATATTTATAGTAATTGAAAATGGGCCTCAAAAGTTGGCTTGGGCATTACATTTGAACAAGAGGTCGACCTTTAAATATAATATGTTGAAAAAATTATAGTTTTTTATTTTTTATTTTCAAAAAATAAATATAAAAATTAAACATTAACTTCATTTAACTATGTTTTTTTTTAAAAAAATATACTTCTAAAATTACAATATAAAAAAATTGAGTAATGTTATGTCTATCCTGTAACATCCGGAATTTTTGTATTATGACTTTTGTGCGATATTAATGAATAAAAAAATGTTGAAGAAATTGTAGGGAAAAACCAAACTAAAGTTCAACCAAGAAAAACACTTAGTTGGAAACCAATGGAGGGGCAAACTAGGAAAGGAAAGAGGGTAGTTGGGAGAATCCAATAAAAAGGAGACATGTGGCAAAGCTTGTGGAAGAAGCTGCTTTCCTTGCTTCTTCTCTCCCTTACGTGAAATCACTTTCATTTTCATACTTCCTTTTATATTCTTTCATCGCCGAGAAGAAACCCTTCCCTCCTTCTCACGAAATTTCTCTCCTCCCTTAAAGTTGGCCACATTTCAGTCATCTTTAAAGCTCCTAAGGTGACAACGCTCAAGCGAGGTACTTGGATTTCTAAGGACAAGAGGTAAGTTCTCGTGACTTACTCTGGCCGATTGGCCTATACCATAAGTCAGAATTCGTGTTGAAGATTGTTTGGTGCTATGTTTGTTTAATCGCTTTGGTTGGGTAGATTAGGTTTGATTGTTTTATAGGTTAAATGTTGTGAGATTTTGATGGTATACTCGTTATGTATGTTTTATTGTATATTGAATTGCTCATGCATCATGGTTTTAAAACGGCAAGAAAATGAATTTACGCATCAGTTTCATGAAAAGAAAATGCATGTAAAGGCAAGTAAAGTATCACAGTAAACAACCATGGCATGAGGTTATCAGGAATGAGGTTCAGACTTGGCGTTCCGTGGTGAGCGGGTTTTCCTCCCTTCAGATGGTGTGGGATGTCTAACCGCTTGACGTGCCCTATCCATCTGTCGAACGTTTTCGATAACCATAAACTGACACGTACTGATAAATGAAATGATATGGACGGCTTTCATGAAAACTACATATACATGTTCATGCAAAGCATATAGGTAGAACTTGCTGAGATTTTTATCTCATAGGTGTCCTTATGGTGTAGGTGACTACGAGCAAGGTGAGGACGATGTCCCTCCACCTGACGAGCCTGCAGTTTGATGAAGGATGCTCGTGGGAGCGTGCTGGCATAGTCGATGCTAATACAACCCGTGGGAGCTATAGGTTAAATGTTTTTGAGGTTTTGGGATTTATAGGGGTTGATGGGTGAAAAAATAGAATGAACTATTTAGAGCACATTTTAGGGTGTTTGATGTCTGGATAGTGTGGATATAAAATTGATGAAATGGAAGATGATTTTTTGATGTTTAATGTTTCTGGAAACTTCTAGGTGAATGGTGTGTAGGTACAAGGGAAAATAATGTGAAGGCAGCTCTCTAGACAAAATCCAGAGAGCTAGCCGATCGATCGCCAGCAAGGGGCGATCGATCGGGTAACGCATGATTTAGAGTAGGAATTCTTAAAATTTTAGTTAATTATTTTATAAGAGAAAGTCATCGTCCAAAGTCTGTGGACGATAAGGTCCAGTTAAGTATTTTATAAGAGACAGTCATCGTCCAAAGTCTGTGGACGATAAGGTTCAGTTAAGTATTCTGACAGGAAAGTCAGCGTCCACAGTCAGCTTCCAAAGTCTGTGGATGATGAGTTTATGTAGCCGTGGACAATGAAGTCACGTGGACTGGGGACGATAAAGTCACGTGGTCCGTGGACGAATGAGACGAAACTCGAGTGGAATTTATTCCCCGTCTGCTTTATAGGACGATAAATTTTAGTTAAGTATTCTGGCAGAAAAACTCAGTCGTCCACACTGACTACTGTTTTTAGTCGTTCACACTGACTACTGTTTTCAGTCGTCCACACTGACTACTGTTTTCAGTTGTCCACACTGCCTACAGTTTCAGTCGTCCACATTGACTATTGTTTCAAACGTCCACGCCTTCTTATGTTTTGTCGTCCACGCCTCCTAAGGCTTTTGTTGTCCAAACCAATAGAGAGAATTATTTATCCCGACCATTGTTCAAATTTATGAAACTCGAGAGGAAAAATACTGTTCCTTCGATGAAGCCCGAGAGGAAAAACTTAATTCTCTGCCTATCTTTATTGTTTTAGTATTGACGCTTAAGTTTAAATTATTACCGAAGTTTCCACAATTAGATAGACTTCCGCTGAATAAAGTAATTAGTCTTTGAATGTTGGTAGATACGGATTTAATGTCTGAGTCTATTCTCTCACGATTGATGAACGAATCAAAAGGAAAATGAATCGATAAATGAAAAATGAATATTGTATGAGAATAGACGAGGGTAATAGGCAAGTTTACTTATAAGGATGGAAAAGAAAAGTTCAAATTTTACAAGATTTTTAGGAATAGTACGAGGGGAAATTTACGGGGTGTTACAGTTGTGGTATCAGAGCTACCGGGTTTTAAAATCGGTTCTGTAGACTGCTCGACTGCGCAAGCCACTACACAGACATGCTTCTTCAAACTGTAAGCACGTTATATGCTTTCATTGTTTTTGTTTCTTAGATTTATTGTTTCTAACTTGTATAGGTTTATAAAATGGTGCGTTGAGGAAATGATAGGGATGAGAGAGATGATACAATAGACCAGTTGAGAGAGTTTATAGCTCAACAATTCCAACACTTAGAACGACAGACACAACACATGGAAAGACAATCCCAACAACTGGACACTTTGATAAACCATGAGGGCAATAGAATTCAGGAGGTGGCAGCTCCCAGTAATCGAGGAATGGAGAGGTTTCAAAGATTACAGCCCCTGGTGTTCAATGGACAATCTTCGGATCCCTCTTTAGCCGAGGAGTGGATTCGGACCATGGAGGACATGTTGTCTTATGCGAGTATAGAGGATAGGGAGAAAGTCGCGTTTGTCACCTATCATTTGGCTCTAGATGCCCGTTTCTAGTGGGATACGATCAAGACAACCACAGATGTGACCGTGATGAATTGGGAACGGTTTAAAGCGGTGTTTTATGACAAATACTTTAGTCATACGATACGGGAGGCAAAAATGATGAAGTTCATGAAGTTGAGACAAACTAGTTCAGTTGTCGAATACGTCAGAAGGTTTGAGGCCCTATCCTGATTCGCACCACGCCAGGTCAGCGTTAATGAAGACAAAGTGCGTCGGTTTATGCAAGGGCTAAATCATGATATCTGAAAAAGTATCATCATATTAGGGGTGCTGAATGTACTCTATGCTGAGATTGTGGCCAGGACACTAGAAATTGAGGCTGCTGAGCAGACGTACGTCAAACCGAGGGAGCCGGCTAGAGGGTTCTTTCGAGAAATTCAGCCTAGACCTCAGAATAAAGGCTGGCAACTGAGAGCACAGCCACAACAACAAAGAGGTACTAAGAGGCCCTATGATGGTAAGGGTGACCAGGGCAAGGGGAAGCAAGTCTAAGAGGCTATTCAGAAGCCTATTTGTCCTAAGTGCCAGAAGGAACATTACGGCGCTTGTTGATTGGGCACAAACAGTTGTTACAGATGTGGGGAGGTAGGCCATTTTGCTCAGAACTGTCCAAGGACGGCTACCGACCAGAAAAGAGTTGCCCCGAGAATTTTTGCTTTCATTGAACCTGGCGATGTTGACGACGAGGCCTAGCCCTCCGTTATTGCAGGTACTATTTTGATCATGGGAGTAGCCGTATTTTCATTGATAGAAACGGGTGCTACGCACTCTTTTATTTCCACTGCATGCGTAGCTAGACTGAAGATAGTGCCTGAGTTAGCAGAGTACGAGTATCGAGTAACGCTGCCTTTAGGGGAGTTTATGCAGTCAGATCACATCCTCCAGGGCAATGTCGTCTCTGTAGGGAACAATACCCTTTATGCCCGGTTGATAGTTATGGGCATAGAGCGATATGATCTTATCTTGGGGATGGATTGGCTATCTTGCCACTTCGCCACCATTGACAGCCGATTCGGGTTGGTGACTTTTCAGTCCCCGGGTAAAGAGGAGTTCGTGATCGACGTATATCCAGGTACAGAGATTACTGTAACGACCCCGTATCCCATCAAGATATTGTCCGCTCTGGGGATTGGGCCGCAGCCCAATATCCTCCCCTCACGGCTTTGTTTGGTGAGAACTTCTCGGAAGGTCACCCAACCTGGAATTGCTCTCGCCGAAGCACTTTTAACTTCGGAGTTCTTATGGGATCCGTTGCCAATCGTGCTCCAAAACGCGTCTTGCTATGTTGGAAGGGTCTCTTTACATATGTTTCATTTCCACATACTTCCCCAAGCGATGTGGGATTGTGACGACCCCCTTTTTATGACCCATCACCTTCTGGTTCGCCCACGCAGACGTACCGCCATCCGGGTTCCGGTTTGTGTAGCCATCGTACCATACTTACACATACTGGTCATCACAATAACCCTCCTTCAGGGGCCCAACGTCCTTGTTGGCCACATTTCCGGTTGGGTATAGGCTCTGATACCATTTAACACCTAATATCATCAAACATAATCCAACCAAATCCACAAAACAACATCACCATAAACATTTAAATCCTTAAATCTTCTCCAAAACGTATTCATTTGTCAATCATTCAAATAACACTTTACTCAAACCATTATCCACTATAATCATCAAAATATCGAATTTCTCTATACACCCTAAAATCCTTGAAACAACCTATATTCTTCTAATTCACAACTAATTACCACAAAACGACTCGGAGCACACCCACGGTCATAACGCCTAGCCAAAACACATCCCGTCGCTACGAGCTCCGCCCATCGATTACCTATGCCTGATCATCAGGAGGAAGTTCCTCACCTTCGTTATCGTCACCTACATCATACGATAAACACATTAAGCCTAATGCTTAGTAAGGAGGTGCACTAAAACATGAGAATACATAATGCATGGTCTTTTAAAAACATGTTCATTTTTCGTTTGTTTACTTTACATAACACATACATATATATCATTAGGTATGAGTAGGCACGGGCACCACACGTTTACCCAGTAGACCAAACACTTGCCCTGAGTTACCATCATCATATTTTCGTGCCCTGAGTTGCCATTTACGTGGCCCGTGCCCTACTCATCCTCCAACTTCATTTAACATTATTTACTTTACTTCGTTTACTCGAAAACGTGCATGCAAAATATTTCATTAAATCATAAGGAAAAAAAAACGTGATGCGTGAAGAAAGAGACTCCGAACAATCATCTAACCGTTCATGGCACACATAAACGAATCTTACTCATATACGAACCTAACTGAGTACTACTAGGAGACATCCTAGACTACCCGACTAGTTACGCCCCACAATCAGAAAACATCATAAAACCTAACATCGATACAATGTAGGGCCTGAAGGGCCGGAAACCTAACACCCACTTACTTGGAGTCCTAGCTATGTCGAGCACCGTCCTTTGAGAGCTTGGGTCACCTAAGACATTTTCGTAACGTGTCATTAGTATCGATTCTAAATCGTCAATTTCAGAGCTAAAACAAAACCCGAGCTAAGACAATTTTTCCTAAAACTCATATTCACTTCATTCGGGCATTTCGTCGAGCACAAAGCGCTCACCAAGTACTTAACTCCATTAATGGTGTTTTACTAACCTCCAACCTCCAAAACCCAACCATTAATATTCACCCACACCATTAATTCACTCCACCCACCTAAATAACAACCAAAACCTCATTAAGGAGCTATAAAATCGTTATCCTATCGATTTCTCATCAATCTAGAAATTTTACCCTAAACCCTAAATCAAAACAAACCCTAAAACGTCAACTAAACTATGCCAAAGCATAGAACTTACCTAGAGTGTTGATTTGGAGAAGAAAACTCGAAGAGAAAATCGCCGGAATCGAACTTGAGTGATCGGCGATGGAGGAGATAAGAAAATTGCCAAAGGAGGGGGAGGAGGAGCGCACACGTCGGGGAGAGGAGAGGGAATGGGGGAAAAAAAAGGTTATTTGGGTTTATAATAATTTGACTTCCTAAATTACCATTTTGCCTTTAGTTCAATTCCCTTAATTCATTCACAATTCGTATACCGGTTTGGTTTCCCCGAAACTCCCTTATTCCTCCAAATATTCCAACTTATTCTTAGGGTTCTAACGAGACTAACCGTTCGTAAATTGGACCTTGTTTACTATTTTTACGAATTAAAACATTACAGGGCTATAAACGAAATTCTAACGTTACACTCTCGATATGGGTCTCTAAAAATTTACTTATTCTTCTAAAAATTCCCATAAACCCCTAGGACACTAAATACACCTCATGCTCGTTAAACGGTCCTATATTCCTTATTTACAAAAACACCCTTGGAGCGGAAAACCCGAAAAACTTGGGTGTTACATCCTTCCCTCCTTATTTAGAATTTTGTTTCCAAAATTTCGTACCTGAACAACTCTAGATATCTGTCCATCATATCCTGTTGATGCTCCCACGTCGCTTCCTCTACGTTTTGGTTCCTCCATAACACCTTAACAAGTGGGATTGACTTATTGCGTAAAACTTTCACAGCGTACTCCATAATTTGCACCGGCCTCTCTTCATAAGTTAAGGTCGGCTGTATCTCAAGACTAACTGGTTCCACCACGTGCGTCGGATCTCTTACACATTTCCTCAACATCGATACGTGGAAGACATTATGTACACCCTCTATAGACAACGGTAATTGAAGCTTGTAAGCTGTAGCTCCAATCTTCTCTGTAATCGGGAACGGTCCAACAAACCGTGGATTCGACTTCCCTCTCTTACCAAAACGAACCATGCCCTTGAACGGTGAAACCTTCAAAAACACCTCATCACCAACTAAGAACTCCAAATTTTGTCTTCTTCGGTCGGCATAGCTCTTTTGGCGACTCTGTGCAGTTTCCATTCTTTGTCTGATCAGAGCAACCTTCTCTGATAGCTGTTACAAAATTTCCGGTCCAATCAACTTAGCTTCACCCACTTCATCCCAATATAGTGGCGACCTACACTTTCTGCCATACAGCGCTTTGTACGGAGCCATACCAATCGTGGACTGATAACTGTTATTATACGCAAATTCAACCAACGGCAAATACCGGCTCCAAGATGCTTGAAACTCTAGCACGCACGCTCTCAGCATATCCTCAAGTATCTGAATTGTCCTTTCAGACTGTCCGTCAGTCTGTGGGTGGAATGCCGTGCTAAAAGTTAACTTAGTACCCATAGCGCTTTGTAGACCTTTCCAAAACCTCGAAGTAAATCTGGGATCCCGGTCCGAAACAATTGAAACCGGAACCCCGTGCAACCTTATTATCTCCTGAACATACAGCTCTGCGAACTGATTCATCGTGTAAGTCATCTTTACTGGAAGGAAATGAGCCATCTTCGTCAAACTATCGACTACGACCCATATACTGTCATGCCCTTTTATCGTCCTTGGCAATCCAACTACAAAGTCCATTGCAATGTGATCCCATTTCCACTCGGGAATCGGTAGAGGTTGTAACATCCCACCTGGCCTCTGGTGTTCTGCCTTAACTTATTGGCAGACAAGGCAGGACTGTACATAACTGGCCACATCACGCTTTATATTCGGCCACCAATAAAGCACCTTCAGATCTCGGTACATTTTGGTGTTACCCGGATGAACTGAGAACGACGATGAGTGTGCCTCTGCCAAAATCAATTTCCTCAACTCTTCATCCTTTGGAACATACCAACGGTCTCTAAATTTCAAAATGCCATCCTCTGAGTAACTGAATTCGGAAGGTGTATCGGTCAACTTGGTCACAATAGCTTCCTTTTCTTCTGAATCCATCTGCTGAGCCTCCTTAATTTTGTCCAAAAGAGTAGGCCGTATAGTCAAGTCAGCAAGTAGGGCCGAAAGCTCTGAAACTACTTCGAGTTCATGCCTCTAAATCTCCTTTCTCAATGAAGCTGGCATACAGCAAACGACTGACTCCCTAGTCTTAGGCATCCTACTCAACACGTCTGCCACCGTATTCGCCTTCCCTGGATGGTACTTGATTTCAAAGTCGCAATCCTTCACAAATTCCAACCATCTCCTTTGCCTCATATTTAAATCTTTCTGCATAAAGAGATACTTTAAACTCTTATGGTCTGAAAATACTTCACACTTTTGGCCGTAAAGATAGTGTCTCCAAATTTTCAGCGCAAATACTACCGCTGCCAATTCTAAGTCATGCGTCGGGTAGTTTTGTTCATAAGTCTTCAATTGCCTAGAGGCGTAGGCAATTACCTTTCCGTCCTGCATTAGTACGCACCTCAATCCTACTTTGGATGCGTCACAATAGATACTGAATGTTCCAGTCTCCACGGGCAGAATCAACAATGGCGCTGTAGTTAGCTTTTGCTTCAAGGTCTGAAAACTTTCCTCACATGCCTTAGACCACACGTATTTCACTTCCTTCTTAGTTAAATTCGTCAGGGGCTTGGCTATGATTGAAAACCCTTCTATAAACTTCCGATAATACCCAGCCAGGCCTATAAAACTTCATACTTCACTTGCATTCCTCGGCTGAGGCCACTCCTTCACGGCTTGAACCTTAGCCGGATCTACTGAAACTCCTTCCTTCGAAATTACGTGGCCTAAGAAATTCACCTGATTCAGCCAAAATCTGCACTTGGAAAACTTAGCATACAACTGGTGCCGCTTCAACGTATCCAAAACGGCCCTTAAGTGCTTCGCATGTTCTTCGTCATTTCGGGAATATATCAGAATGTCATCTATGAAAACTATCACAAACTTATCCAGGAACTCCCGAAACACTCTATTCATGAGATCCATAAAAGCTGCTGGGGCATTCGTCAAGCCGAAGGACATAACCCGAAATTCTCAGTGCCCATATCATGTTCTAAATGCGGTCTTTGGTATATCCTTGGCCTTAATTTTTAATTGATGTATCCTGACCGTAAATCAATCTTCGAGAACACACTGACCCCATGTAACTGATCAAACAGGTCATCAATTCTCGGTAGTGGATACTTATTTCTGATGGTTAATTTATTCAATTCTCGGTAATCCACGCACATTCTTAAGGAACCATCCTTCTTCTTCACAAACAAAACTGGAGCGCCCCAAGGAGAAACGCTCGGCCGTACAAAACCTTTGTCTGTTAGTTCTTTAAGCTGGACGTACAACTCCTTTAGTTCAACCGGTGCCATTCTATAAGGATTCTTGGACACTGGCGCCGAACCAGGAATAATCTCGATAGTGAACTCTATTTCTCGATCTGGAGGCAAGCCGGGCGACTCGTCTAGAAATACTTCTGTAAAGTCCTTAACCACTGGAATGTTATACAACTTCAACTCATTTCGCATGCTTACTTCCTCAACACTTGCCATAAATCCAAAACATCCATGTCTCATCGAATATGGGGCTTTTAAAGGCAAGCTAGGCAACTCGTCTAAGAACACTTCCTTAAGATTGTCAACTGCCTGAATGTCACATAGCCTTAATTCATCTTGCATTCTCACATCCACTATACTCACTACAAAACTGAAACATCTAGGTTTTACCGAGTACAGAGCACACATCGATGTTACTAGAGGCATCCTACTCGAATGGAGGGTTGCTCAAAAGGAATGATCCTCTTCACCTGGGGGTCTAAAATCTACCACACCCGACCGGCAATTGATTATGGCATAATGCCAAAATAACCAATCCATGCCCAAGATTACATCGTACCCCTTCATACTTATGACGATTAGGTTCGCATAAAGCTGCCGACCACCAATAGATATAACTTCTCCCTGTATTGCTTGGTCGGAATACAACAGCTCCCCGGAGGGCAACATAACACTATAATCACGATCGGCTGTGTAACGCCCGGGAATTTCGTTTTAGGGATTTTGAGTTTTGGTTTCGAGTTTTAAATATTTTAAGCATTTATAGAGTCATAATTCGTAGAAATAGTGAATTAAGTCTGATTTGCGAACGGGAGGTTTCGTTAGGACTCTAAGAATAAATAGAAATATTTGGAGGAATAAGGGAATTTTGGAGAAGCTAAACCGATAGACGAAATAACGATTTAAGTTAAGAAATTAACTAAGGGCAATTAGGTAATTTACTAAGTCAAAGTTTATTAAAAAACTTAAAAATCCTTTCTCTCTTTCTCATTTCTTCCCTCCAGATTACGCGATCCTCTCCCTCTCCCTCGCGATTCCCTCTCCTTCATCGCCATCTCCAACGATCGACCAACTCCTCCGTTTTCGGCGGTTTTCCTTCAAGTTTCTTCAACTAATCAACCCTCCAAGTAAGCCCTATGTTCTAGTCAAGTTAGTTGTCGTTTTTGTAGTGGTTTTGGTTTAGGGTTTGTGAAGAAATTTAGGGATTTCGTTAGAAATCGATAGGGTTTTTTTTTTAATTTAGTACTCATTGATGATATAATGGTGGTTATTTAAGTGAGTTTAACAAATTTATGATGTTTGTTGTTGATTAGAGTTAATGTTAGTTGTTGAAGGTGGTTGGAGGAAAACATTAATGGAGTTTTAGTAAATGCGAGCACAATGTGCTCGACGAAATGCCCAAACGAAGTGAAGTAAAGTTTTTGGAAGAATTTAGCTTAGCTAGGGATTTCGTTTAGTTTTAGATTTTATGATTTAGAGTCAAAACTAATGACATTTTATGAAACTGCCTCAGGTAACCCAAGCTCAAGGACGGTGCTTGGCATAGCTAGGACACTAGGTAAGTGAGTGTTAGGTTTTCGGCCCCTAAGGCCCTACGTCATATCGATGTTAGAATTGTTTGTTGTGTTAGTGATTGATGGTGGTAGGAGTCTTGGTAAGTCGAGAAGCCTATTGTAGCGTGTTAGCCATTAGCTAATAGTTTTGTCCGCCTACGAACCATAAATGTTAAAGGGACGTAGGAGTTGTTTTGATGAGAGTAGTGTATGTGTTTGTCTCCTCATGCATCATATTTTATGAACTGTGCATACGAACTATTTACGAGCATGTTTTTACGATGAATTGAACGATAAAGATTTAATGATTATATGTGTTCTCACGGGGTAAGACATGGTTCTCACGGGGCAAGTAACGGGTCTCACGGGGCAAGTCACGGTTCTCACGGGGCAAGGAAATGGTCTACTACGTAGACAAATGAGTTAATGTTAACAAAACAAAGCGAAATGAACATGTTTTATAAATGACATGCATATATGTAACAGTTATATTTAGTGCACTCTTTACTAAGCATTAGGCTTAATGTATTTATCATATGATGTAGGTGACGAGAACGAAGGTGAGGAACCTCCTTTTGATGATCAAGCGTAGTTGGTCGATGGGCGGAGCTCGTGTCGGCGGGACGTGTTTTGGCTAGGCTGGTTGACTCATGGTTAGATGATTTTTGAGCGTTTTTGGGGATGTTTGGGTTAATGGTAAATTAGATAGGTTCATCGTAGAATTTGATACATTTTAGGATGTTTGGTGACTGATAGATAATATATTGCATTTTGTAGTGTTTTTGACGTTTTTCAAACAGGAGGAAATGTTAAACTTTTAAACGGAACCACGCGGTTCGTTTTTATGAAATTTGATTATGTTTAAAAGTGAATTGTGTTGGTTTTGAGTGTTTGGATAAATTTCATGTTGGAAGCGTATTTTGTGAGATGTATGTAAGGATTGTGCGAAGAAAGAGTGAGAAAAGGGAAGAGTGTGTTTGTGTTGTGAATGTGAAATACAAGGTGTGAGGAAATGAAGGAAGGAAAATAAAAGGGGGAGGAGAATGCTGTGCTCTCTGGAGAAATTCCAGAGAGCATGGCGATTGATCGCCTCTCCCTGCCTGGAAATCGCTGGAGAGGCGATTGCTGGTCGCCGCTCTCTGGAGAAATCCAGAGAGCGTGGCGACTGATCGCCATGATAGTTTATTTAATTTTAAGTTTTATTTTAATTAGTTAATAGTTTTAATTGATTTAATTGTTTTAAGTTTTAATTGTTTTAGTATTTGTTTTAAACGATTCACTAAACGAATTTCGATTTCAATTTTGATTGAGATTTCGCCATAAGTACGGTTAAAGTAAAAGTGTAAAAAAAAAATGGTAGTACAAAAATTGGGTACAGTATTAAGGTCGTGACAGGCTGGGGCGGAATGTAGTTTCCACTTAGATACATAATACTGTGCTATGAATGAGTGGGTTGCCCCCGTGTCAATTAAAACGTGAGCTGAATGTTCACAAACCAGAACAATACCTGAAACAACAGAAGGCTGAGCAGCGTCCTCATCTTCAATAAGAGCAAAGATCCTAGGAGGACCACCTGGGGGTCTCTTGGCTGATCCAGGACAATCTACGGCCTTATGTCCCACCTTATCACACCTAAAGCATCGGCCGGTATACAACTTACGATCACCCGGATGGTATTTTTGGCAGATAGAGCACAAAGGAGCCAGTGGTGCCCCTTGCGGGCGTTTGCCCCTGTCTTGAGCTCTAGGCTTCTCATTCGCCCGTTTGACCCCACGTTGTGGTTGTGGCTGCCAACCTCGGTTCTGTTGTGGCGGTACTTCTCTAATAAACCTCCTCGACACTTCTCTCTGTCGCTGCAGTTTCATTTCAATGTCATCAAGCTCGAGGGCCTTGGCCACAACTCGATGATACGGCATATCCTCAACTTCTGCCGTCTTCACTCCTTTCAAGATCTCCAATTTCAAACCTTGAACAAACTGGTATATTTTATCTTCTTCATCATTGACCATCATACCTGCGTATCTGGACAAGGATTCAAACCTGCGCACGTACTCGGCCACAGATCCTGTCTGGCGTAGCTGAGAGAACTCGGCCCTCTTGTTGGCTCGAAGGGCACGGTTGAAATACTTATTGTAGAATATTGTCTTAAACCTCTGCCATGTCATGACCCCTACATCTGTAGTAACCAGCACTGAATCCCACCAGAACACGGCATCCTTCTCCAAATTGAACACTGCATATGTTACCTTGTCCGCTTCTTCTATTTTCGCATAAGCGAACATGCTTTCAATTTTACGGATCCACTCTTCAGCACTAGTGGGATCTGAGGACTGTCCGTCGAAAGTTGGGGGCCTAAGCCGTCTGAACCTCTCTCCACTTAGTTCACGGGAATCGCCACCTTGTCCCCCACCGTTCCCATCCCTGTTAAGTAAGATTCCTATTTGTTCGGACTGTTGACGCACTATTTCCATTAGTTGGCTATTAGGGATCTCATCATCTTGTCTGGGTGCTCTTGGCATTTTCTCCTTCCTAAGCACATTAGACAATTCAACAAAATAAATATCTAGGAATCATACTTAAACTTAAACACTTACAGACGATGGAGAGTTCCCGTGCGGCGGTGTGTTTTGGCAGGCAATCTTCAGAATCACTTTTAAAACTCAATCTCTATGATACCATAACTGTGACGACCCCAACCCGATCAGGGCCGCTACGGAAGGACCATTACGTAATCTTAACTTTAAACCCTCAATTTGACGTACTAGGTTTCTCTTTTTTTTTTTCTTACACTTCCCTTAACACTTTAACAAACTAAAAGAAGACCAAATAACAAGCTCAATAAAAACAGGGAAGGCAAACCGTTAGAAGATCGCCAGTAAGGATGGGCGATTAGTCGCCCCTCTTTTTGGCGGGCTTCTGACGGTTTGCCTTCCCTGTTTTTATTGAGCTTGTTATTTGGTCTTCTTTTAGTTTGTTAAAGTGTTAAGGGAAGTGTAAAAAAAAGAAACCTAGTACGTCAAATTGAGGGTTTAAAGTTAAGATTACGTAATGGTCCTTCCGTGGCGGCCCTGATTGGGTTGGGGTAGTCACAATTACCGCCGGGATTACCTCCGGACAGGGAGATAGAGTTCGTGATCGACGTATATCCAGGTACAGGGCCTGTTTCAAAGAATCCGTACAGGTTGGCGCCTGCAGAACTTAGGGAGTTGAAATCCTAGCTAGAAGAGTTGTTGGATAAGGGATTTATCCGACCCAGTTTCTCTCCATGGGGTGCGCCAGTTCTGTTCGTCAAAAATAAAGACGGAACTCTCAGGATGTGCATTGACTACCAAGATTTAAACAAATTGACGGTAAAGAATAAATATCTGTTGCCCCGGATTGATGACCTGTTTGATCAACTGCAGGGTGCCCGAGTATTTTCAAAGATTGACCTACGCTCGGGTTATTACCAGTTGAAGGTCCGGAGAGAAGATATTCAAAAGACGGCGTTCGGGACGAGGTATGGGCACTATGAATTTCTTGTGATGTCTTTTAGACTTACGAATGCCCCTGCAGCGTTTATGGATTTGATGAATCGTGTCTTCAAGGAGTATTTGGACAAGTTTGTCGTTGTCTTTATTGACGACATCTTGGTCTATTCAAAGACGAAAGAAGAACACGAGGAGCAACTACGCATTGTCTTAGGAATTTTAAGGCAACATCAACTATATCCGAAGTTCTCTAAATGCGAGTTTTGGCTGGACCGAATAGACTTTCTCGGCCAAGTTATATCTCAATAGGGAATTTCTGTGGACCCGACCAAGATTAAGGTTGTTAGGGATTGGCCACAGCCTAAGAACGTGCGTGAGGTATGTGGATTTCTTGGATTGGCCAAATATTACAAGAAGTTCATATAGGGATTCTTGAAAATTGTAGTCCCCCTATCACGCTTGACGCGAAAGAATGAGAGGTTCATGTGGACGGCTGCATGTGATAAAAGCTTCCGAGAGCTGAAACAAAAATTGACAACGACTCTAGTTCTGACCCTGCCAGTTGAGGGCGAAAAGTTTAGCATTTATTGCAACACGTCTAAGGTTGGTCTTGGATGCGTACTTATGCAGGAAGGGAGAGTTATTGCCTATGCGTCTCGATAGTTAAAGCCGTATGAGCAGAATTATTCGACGCATGACCTGGAACTCGCGGCAGTGGTCTTCGCATTAAAGATTTGGAGACATTATTTATATGGGCAGCAATGCGAGATATATTCAGACCACAAGAGCTTAAAGTATCTGTTTACGCAGAAGGAATTGAACATGCATCAAAGAAGGTGGTTAGAGTTCGTCAAAGACTACGAGTTTGAGATTAAATACCACCCAGGAAAGGCGAATAAAGTCGCGGATGCTCTGAGCAAAATTCCTTCTTCGAGTCAGCCTTCACTTGCCACGATGTCGACGGTATTAAAGATAGAAATCGAGAAGTTTGATGTAGAGATCGTGACTGAATTATCTAGTATGCTCACAAATATTTCTCTAAGGCCGACAATCATAGAAAGAATCTGAGAAGCTCAACAGAGGGACTTGGAGTGCGAGAGGTATCGATTGAGCGTGACCCCTGAGGACCCGTCCGATTTCAGCCTATCGGATAATGGTGTATTGAGATTCAGGCATAGATGGTACGTGCCTAAAGACGAGGAGCTGAAGAAGGAGATTTTGGCCGAGGCACACTCCTCAGCTTATTCTGTTAACCCGGGAAGCACCAAGATGTACCGGGACTTGCACTTATGGTGGCCAAACATGAAAAGAGAGGTCGCTAGGTATGTAGAAACTTGTTTAATCTGCCAATAGGTCAAAGCAGAGCACCAGAGGCCGGCCGAAATCTTACAGCCACTGCCGATCCCGGAGTGGAAATGGGAGCAGATTTCTATGGATTTTATTGTTGGACTCCCGAGAACGACGAAGGGGCATGATAGCATATGGGTGATAGTGGACCGTTTGACGAAGTCGGCCCACTTTCTTCCATTCAAAGCAACGTTCTCCATAAATCAACTAGCCGAGCTATATGTACAGGAAATTTTCAGGCTACACGGGGTGCCCGTCTCAGTAGTTCAGATCGAGATCCGAGATTCACCTTGAGATTTTGGAAGAGTTTGCACAAGGCCATGGGAACTCAGTTGAACTTTAGCACGGCGTTCCATCCTTAGACCGATGGTCAGACAGAACGAACGAATCAAATTCTTGAGGATATGCTTAGAGCCTGTGTATTGGAGTTTCAAGGATTGTGGAGCAGGTCCTTGCCACTGATTGAGGTTTCCTATAATAACAGCTTCCAGGCTACTATCGGCATGGCTCCATATGAGGCGCTGTATGGGCAAAAATGTAGATCATCGCTATACTAGGACGAAGTTGGCGAAGCTAGCATAATCGGCCAAGATATTTTGCAGCAGACGGCGGAGAAGATCGCCGTTATTAGGCAACATATGGAGATAGTGCAAAGCCGACAGAAAAGCTATGCTGACAATAGAAGAAGGGAGTTGGAGTGTAGCGACCCTAACACTGTACCCTTATTTTCCTGTATTATTTTTTTTATCCTTATAAACTTTGTAACGTTTGAGCGGAATTTAAATCGTAGACTAAATTGTTAAAACCGTTCAAAAATTATTCTTAAAACCACTTAAACAAAACTTAAAACAATTGAAATAAAACTTAAAACAATTATTTAAAACAATTCGGCCAACGACTTGAGGGCAAAAGGGACAATTGTACCAAAAATGTAAGGGGTGATCGATCGGCTGCCCAAAAATGAAGGGGGGGCGATCGATCGCCATACTCTCTGGAATTCCAGAGAGTGGCGATCACCACTGCCGATCGATCCCCACTTTGGGCGATCGATTGGCAGTCTCCCTGGAATCTTTTTTTTTTTTCAGGGAGCTCGCCTCCCATTTCCCTTTTCTTTCCTCCTCCATCCCTGCACTATTTTCTTACCACATATACTCTAACAAGCACAATAACCTCATAACATAAACTCATTCATAATCTCATCCATTCCACACTTCACCAATCACCCAAAATAAACGACTCAAAACGTAACATAAAACCCCAGTAACTTGAGACAAACTTTACAAAATCCAACTGCGTGGATAGCTCTAAAACTCGAACATATCCATGCATAACCTAAAACGTTTCAAAACATTACTATAAAATCCAAATAAAAGCTTAGTAAAACGTTTTATAAAACAAGTCTACAAAACATCAAAATATCTTTTATCAACTATCCCGAACCAATCACCCTAGAGTGTTCTATCTATACAATTAAACTATCCTTCTATCAAACTATCGTGTCCCCAAAATACTTACAAACAGTCCCACGGGTCAAAATCGCACCGATTGTGTCAGTACACTCCCACGGGCCATCGTTCTTCAACTGATCATTCCTTGGGTGGAGGGATCTTGTCCTCACCTATATCAAGATCACCTACACCATACAGACAATCTATGAGCTAAAGGCTCAGCAAGTTTCGTAAATGCAAATGCATGCTGTGCATATGAGTTCGTAAATCATGCAACATTTTCTTATCATTACATAGGTTGTCACTGAGATCTCAACCCGCTAAATGGAGAGAGCACGTCCGGCGGTTGGACAACCCTTTCCACCTAGCGGAGGGGGGTACATGCTTACATACGTACAGCCATGTCTGAGCCCTACCTCGCATGACCATATAATATACATGGGTTCTTATTAGATGCGGTATTGTGACCGGCCCTTCTCAGCCTTCACAATAGGTCAATAGCCCCCTTTCGGGCCACATCGCCATTTTCTTTAAAACTTAGTGCGGAAATTCATTTTCTATGCATAATTGAAAAGACGTGATGCATGAACAATTTATAACTTAATATAAACATACAACATACGTATCATCGAGTCAATAAAAGCAATTAAAAGTATATCCTATAAAAGAACTAATCCTAACTACCCAACCAAAGCGTTTAAACAAACAAATCCATAATAATCCTCGACGCGACCTCGATATACGGTGTAGGCCAATCGGCCAAAGTAAGTCACGAGAACTTACCTCGTACGCGTTGAACTTCAAGCTCCGTCTGCGAGTGAACCATTAATGTCCAAATTAATGAAATCCTTCACTAAGGAAATTTCTAAAATTCTAATTTAACTAATCGAGGCATTTTAACAACAATTAACGCTCGATACCTCGAAATCACCATTAACGAGTTTTTCCAAAAACCCCTAAATTTCTCACGAATCCATTTAACTTCGTCCAATAATGCTCGATACTTCTATTACATTCACAATTACGGTAAACCTATCAATTTCAAACCTTAAATAACATTTTTAACGAAACCCTAATCATTTTTGACTCCGGGAAACTAAGAACCAAAGCCGGGAAACGTTAGAGACTTACTTAGAATCGTGAGGGAAGAAGAAAACACGAAGAAACTTCGAAGATTGGGGGACAGATCGTTGTCGGAATGGAGAATGCCGTGAGGAAGATCGCCTGGAAGGAGAAGTGCAGAGTTTTCGTGAAATGGTGGAGGAGAAGAGGAGTTATGGTTTTTAAATAAAATTAGGCTTGGGAAATTACCTTTTTGCCCTTCCTTTGATCTTCTATTTGTTTCGTCCTTTGTTTCGTTAATTAACTAACGATTCGGTTTCTCTAAATTTTCTTAATTTCCTAATAACTCCAACTTATTACTAGGGTTCTATTAAAACTGTCCGTACACAAAACGAACCTCGTTTACTATTTTTACTAAAACATCTGTTATATTACAAGAAACGCAATTCTCGTAAAATTAATGTTACAACTCCTAAAATTTCTGAATTTTTTTAAAAATCCCTATTAATTATTAGGATCGTAATGACGCTTTCTTTTCACAAAATTGACTCAATTTGACATATTTACAAAAATGCCATTATATATTATGATTACAAAATTCCCGTAAAGAACAGGGTGTTATATTCCATCCACCTTATTTAAATTTTGTCCTCAAATTTTGATTATACAAACAACTCAGGATACTTAGACATCATATCCTGCTGTCGCTCCCAGGTAGCCTCTTTCACGTCGTGGTTCCGCCATAAGACTTTAACTAGCGGAATTTCCTTATTGCGCAAAACTTTGATCGAGGACTCCAAAATACGTACCGGCTTCTCCACATAAGTCAAGGTAGGCTGTACCTCGATCTCTCTTGCCTCCACGATATGCGATGGATCGCGCAAACACTTTCAAAGCATAGACACGTGAAATACATTGTGAATGCCCTCCATTGAAGCCGGAAGCTGCAGTCGAGAAGCCAACTTCCCGATCTTCTTCAAAATAGGGAAGGGCCCCACATATCGAGGGTTTAGCTTGCCCTTCCTTCTGAATCGCATAACTCCTTTGAACGGAGAAATCTTTAAATAAACCTCATCACCTTCTTCGAATTCCAGTTCTCTCCGTCTCATGTCAGCATAGCTCTTTTGTCGACTCTGAGCTATCTCGATACGCTGTCTGATAACGACAATCTTCTCTGCCATTTGCTATAGAATCTCGGGACCAACAATACTAGCTTCACCAACCTCGTCCCAATATAGTGGAGATCTACACTTACGACCATACAAAGCTTCATACGGAGCCATACCGATGGTAGCTTGGAAGCTGTTGTTGTAAGAGAACTCGATCAGTGGCAAGTACCTGCTCCACGATCCCTGAAATTACAACACACAAGCCCTGATGATGAAAGGCCGTGTTGAAACTTAGCTGAGTTCCCATAACTTTGTGCAAACTCTTCCAGAACTTCGATGTAAACCTCGGATCTCGATCTGAGACAATCGAAACTGGCACTCCATGCAGTCTAACAACCTCCTGCACATAAAGCTCGGCGAGCTGATCCATAGAAGATGTCATCTTCACAACTAAGAAGTGAGTCGACTTTGTCAATCGGTCCACAATCACCCAGATTCCGTCATGCCCTTTCGTCATCCTCGGGAGCCCCACAATAAAATCCATGGAGATCTGCTCCCATTTCCACTCCGGAATCGACAGTGGCTGTAATGTTCCGGCCGGCCTCTGGTGTTCTGCCTTTATCTGTTGACAAACTAAACAGGTTTCAACGTACTCGGCGACCTCTCTCTTCATGTTCGGCCACCAGAAGTGTTGCTTTAAATCTCTGTACATTTTAGTGTTTCCTGGATGCACAGAGTAAGCTGAAGAATGTGCCTCGGCCAATATATCCCTCTTTAGCTCCTCATCGTTAGGCACGTACCACCTATACCTGAACTTCAGAATACCGTCATCTGACAAGTTAAAATCAAACAAGTCTCCAGATGTCACGCTTAATCAAAGCTACTCACACTCCATATCTTTCTGCTGAGCTTCATGTATTTTATCCAGAATAGTCGGCCTGAGAGAAGTGTTGGTGAGCATACTGGAAAACTTTGGCACAATCTCCACATCAAACTTCTCAATCTCAGACCGCAACGTAATCGACATCGCTGCAAGTGAAGGCTGACTCGCAGTAGGCATTCGGCTCAAAGCATCAGCGACCTTGTTCGCATTTCCCGGATGGTACTTAATCTCAAACTCATAGTCTTTGACGAACTCTAGCCACCTTCTCTGTCGCATATTCAATTCCTTCTGCGTAAAAAAATACTTCAGGCTTTTGTGGTCGGAAAATATCTCGCACTGCTGCCCATATAAGTAATGCCTCCATATTTTCAGTGCAAAGACCACGACCGTTAATTCCAGGTCATGCGTAGGATAGTTCTGCTCATACGGCTTCAACTGCCGAGAAGCATACGCGATAACCCTCCCTTCCTGCATAAGCACGCATCCAAGCCCAACTCCAGATGCATTACAATATATGCTGAACTTATCACCTTCAACAGACAATGTCAACACTGAAGCTACAGTCAATCTCTGCTTTAACTCCATAAAACTGTTGTCACAAGCAGTCGACCATATAAACTTTTCATTCTTTCGAGTCAAGCGTGAAAGAGGAACTGCAATCTTCGAAAATCTTTCAATGAATTTTCGATAATATCCAGCCAACCCGAGAAATTCATGTACCTCTCGCACGTTCTTAGGCTGTTGCCAATCTCTGACCACCTGAATTTTGCTCGGATCCACAAAAACCCCTTCTTGTGATATGACATGGCTGAAAAAACTGACTTTGTCTAGCCAGAACTCGCACTTGGAGAACTTCGGATATAACTGGTGATGACATAGAATCCTCAGAACTATCCTCAAGTGCTCATCGTGTTCTTCCTTTGTCTTTGAATAGATCAAAATGTCGTTGATGAAAACTACAACGAACTTGTCTAGATAATCCTTGAAGACGCAGTTCCTCAAATCCAAAAACGTTGCAGGGGCATTAGTAAGTCCAAAAGACATAAGAAGGAACTCATAATGCCCGTACCTCGTTCGAACGCCGTTTTCTGAACGTCTTCCTTCTGGACCTTCAACTAATAGTAACCCGAGCGTAGGTCAATCCTGGAAAACACTCGAGCACCTTGCAGCTGATCAAACAAATCATCTATCCGAGGCAGTGGATACTTATTCTTCACTGTGAGCTTATTCAGCTCCCTATAATCCACGCACATCCTGAGAGTCCCGTCCTTCTTGTTGACAAATAGAACGGGAGCACCCCAGGGAGAAAAACTGGGTCGGATGAAACCCTTTTCCAGCAACTCCTCAAGTTGAGTTTTCAACTCTTTCAATTCAGCAGGCGCTAATCTATACGGATTCTTAGACACTGGCGCGGAGCTCGGATACACATCAATGGTAAATTCGATCTCCCTATCCAACGGTAATCTGGGAAGATCATCAAGGAATATCTCAGAGAATTCTCTGACTATAGGAATGTCACTCGGCTTTAATCCGCTGAATAACTGAGTATCAACTACCGTGGCCAAATAAATTGAGCACTGACCTTTAAACTATTTGTTGACCTTCATGGAATAGGAAGTAGGTGACCTACTCCACCTCATCGCCTGATAAGCAAACTCGGCTTTACCCGGGGGCCGAAAAGTCACAATCCCGGATCGACAATCGATGGTGGCGGAGTGCTGCTGTGAAAGCCAGTCCATCCCTAAGATAAGATCGTACCGCCCTATGCTCATAACTATCAGACAAGCATAAAGGGTAGTATCCCCCATTGAGACAACATTGCCCTGGAGAATACGATCTGAATGCATATGCTCTCCTGAAGGTAGCATTACTCTATACTCGAACTCTTCTAACTCAGACGCTAACCCCAATCTAGCCATGCAAGCAGTTGAAATAAAGGAGTGCGTAGCTCCAGTGTCTATCAGCAAAAATACAGCTACGCCCATAATCAATATAGTACCTGCTATCACGGAAGGTTGAGCCTCATCGTCGATATCACCATGCTTGATAACTGCAAAGATCCTTGGCATAACCCTCCTCTGGTCTGTGCCTGACTGCTCACGGCTCTGATTCGGGCAATCTTTAATGAAGTGGCCAACTACTCCACACCGATAGCACTTATTCGTGCCCATTTTGCACTCTCCACTGTGCTCTTTCTGGCACTTAGGGCACCAAGGCATCTGATAAGCCCCTTGTACCTGTTTTTCCTTCCCTCGATCATTGCCTCCCTCAGAAGGCTTTTTAACGCCCCATTGTTATTGTTGTGGTTATCCTCTCAGTTGCCAGCCCCTATTCCTAAGCTGAGGGTGGATCTCTCGAAAGAAGCCTTTAGATGGCTCTCTTGGTTTGATATAGCTCTGATCAACGGCCTCAATCTCAAGTGCTCTGGCCACGATCTCATCATAGGATACATTCCGCACCCCTGATATTGTAAGACTTTTCTGAATTTCCTAACCAAGCCCTTGCACAAATCTGCGTACCTTGTCCTCATTAACACTAACCTGACGCGGCGTGAATCGGGACAGGGCCTCAAACCTTCTCACATATTCGGCAATCGAACCAACCTACCGCAATTGCATGAACTCTACCATCTTCGCCTCCCGCACTGTATGGCAGAAGTACTTGTCATAAAACACCATTTTGAACCATTTCCAACTCATTATCGTCACTTCGGTGGTTGCCTTGATAGAATCCCACCAAAATTGGGCATCCAGTGCTAAGTGATAAGTCACCAACGCAACCTTCTCTCCACCCTCAATGCTTGCGTAGGCCAGCATGTCCTCCATGGTTTGAATCCACTCTTCGGCTAAAGAGGGATCCGTAGATTGCCCATTGAACACGGGAGGTTGGAGCTTCTGGAATCTCTCCATCCCTCGATTACCAGGAGTCACTGTCTCCCGAGCTCTAGTGCCCTCACGGTCTATTAAGGTGCCCAGCTACTGGGACTTTGTCTCCATTTGTTGGGCCTGTCGCTCCATGTGTTGGGACTGTTAGGCAATGAATCCCTTAAGCTGATCTATCGTATCGTCTCGGTCATCTCGATCATTCCCTCGACGCACCATATTTATATAATTCCTTTAAAGGTTAAAAGAAAATAACTCTAAAAAATCGAAATCAAAGAAAGCTTTTAAACATACTTACAGTTGATGAAGGATGTCCGCGTAGTGGCTGTGCAGTCGAGCAATCTACAGAACCGTTTTTAAAACCCCGGGGCTCTGATACCATAAATGTAGCGACCCTAACACTGTACCCTTATTTTCCCGTATTATTTTTTTATCCTAATAAACTTTTGTAACGTTTGAACGGAATTTAAATCGTAGACTAAATTGTTAAAACCGTTCGAAAATTATTCTTAAAACCACTTAAACAAAACTTAAAACAATTGAAATAAAACTTAAAAAAATTATTTAAAACAAGTAAAACAAACAAAACAATCGGCCAACGACTTGAGGGCAAAAGGGACAATTGTCCCAAAAATGTAAGGGACGATCGATCGACTGCATGGCAGCCGATCGATCGGCTGCCCAAAAATGAAGGGGGGCAATCGATCACCCCCACATTAGGCGATCGATCGCCCAGCCTTGGGCGATCGATCGCCACACTCTCTGGAATTCCAGAGAGTGGCGATCACCACTGCCGATCAATCCCCACTTTGGGCGATCGATCGGTAGTCTCCCTGGAATCCATTTTTTTTTCCAGGGAGCTCGCCTCCCATTTCCCTTTTCTTTCCTACTCCATCCCTGCACTATTTTCTTACCACATATATTCTAACAACCACAATAACCTCATAACATAAACTCATTCATAACCTCATCTATTTCACACTTCAGCAATCACCCAAAATAAACGACTCAAAACGTAACCTAAAATCCCAGTAACTTGAGACAAACTTTACAAAATCCAACTGCGTGGATAGCTCTAAAACTCGAGCATATCCATGCATAACCTAAAACGTTTCAAAATATCTTTTATCAACTATTCCGAACCAACCACCCTAGAATGTTCTACCTATACAATTAAACTATCCTTCTATCAAACTATCGTGTCCCCAAAATACTTACAAACAGTCCCGCTGGTCAAAATCGCACCGACTGCGCCAGCACACTCCCACGGGCCATCGTTCTTCAACTGATCAATCCTCGGGTTGAGGGATCTCGTCCTCACCTATATCAAGATCACCTACACCATACAGACAATCTATGAGCTAAAGGCTCAACAAGTTTCATAAATGCAAATGCATGCTGTGCATATGAGTTCGTAAATCATGCAACATTTTCTTATCATTACATAGGTTGTCACCGAGATCTCAACCCGCTAAATGGAGAGGGCATGTCCGGCGGTTGGACAACCCTTTCCACCTAGTGGAGGGGGGTACATGCTTATATTCGTACAGCCATGCCTGAGTCCTACCTCGTATGACCATATAACATACATGGGTTCTTATTAGATGCGGTATTATGACCGGCCCTTGTCAGCCTTTACAATAGGTCAATAGCCCCCTTTCGGGCCACATCGCCATTTTCTTTAAAACATAGTGCGGAAATTCATTTTCTATGCATAATTGAAAAGACGTGATGCATGAACAATTTATAACTTAATATAAACATACAACATACGTACCATCGAGACAATAAAAGCAATTAAAAGTATATCCTATAAAAGAACTAATCCTAACTACCCAACCAAAGCGTTTAAACAAACAAATCCACAATAATCCTTGATGCGACCTCGATATACGGTGTAGGCCAATCGGCCAGAGTAAGTCACGAGAACTTACCTCGTGCACGTTGAACTTCAAGCTCCGTCCGCGAGTGTTGTTCACCTAAGCAATTCACAACAATTATCGTTAAAACGCGTTTAAACCATTAACGTCCAAATTAACGAAATCCTTCACTAAGGAAATTTCTAAAATTCTAACTTAACTAATCGAGGCATTTTAACAATAATTAACGCTCGATACCTCGAAATCACCATTAACGAGTTTTTCCAAAAACCCCTAAATTTCTCTAACCCTAAAATTTCTCACGAATCCATTTAACTTTATCCAATAACGCTCGATACTTCCATTACATTCACAATTACGGTAAACCTATTGATTTCAAACCCTAAATCACATTTTTAACGAAACCCTAATCGTTTCTGACTCTGCGAAACTAAGAACCAAAGCTGGGAAACGTTAGAGACTTACTTAGAATCGTGAGGGAAGAAGAAAACACGAAGAAACTTTGAAGATTGGGGGACGGATCGTCGTCGGAATGGAGAACGCCGTGAGGAAGATCGCCTGGAAGGAGAAGTGCAGAGGAGTTTTCGTGAAATGGTGGAGGAGAAGAGGAGTTATGGTTTTTAATTAAAATTAGACTTGGCAAATTACCTTTTTGCCCTTCCTTTGATCTTCTATTTGTTTCGTCATTTGTTTCGTTAATTAACTAACGATTTGGTTTCTCTAAATTTCCTTAATTCCCCAATAACTCCAACTTATTACTAGGGTTATATTAAAACTGTCCGTACACAAAACGGACCTCGTTTACTATTTTTACTAAAACATCCATTATATTACGAGAAACGCAATTCTCGTAAAATTAATGTTACAACTCCTAAAATTCCCGAAATTTTTTTAAAATCCCTATTAATTATTAGGATCGTAATAACATTTTCTTTTCACAAAACCGACTCACTTTGACATATTTATAAAAATACCATTATATATTATGATTACAAAATTTCCGTAAAGAACCGTGTGTTACATGGAGTTTAACGAGGGCGACAAGGTGTATTTAAAGATTTTTTCATTCAAAGGCGTTATGCGATTTGGGAGAAAATGGAAGCTAAGCCCTCGCTATATGGGGCCCTTTACTATTTTGAAGAGAATTTGGAGGATGACATATCAATTACAGCTTCTGGTATCTATGGAGAGCATCCACAATGAATTTCACGTATCTATGCTCCAGAAGTGTTTACGTCATCCATCTCTTACCGTGGAAACAAGGGAGATTGAGGTGCAGCCAATGCTGACTTACGTGGAAAAGTCAGTACGAATTCTGGAATCCTCTATCAAGGTATTATGCAATAAAGAAATTCCACTGGTGAAAGTCCTGTGGCGGAACCATGACGTAGAGGAAGCCACTTGTGAGAGGCAGCAGGATATGATGTTTAAGTATCCTGAATTATTTGTGTAATCAAATTTTGAGGACAAAATTTTAATGAAGGTGGATGGAATGTAACATCCAGAATTTTTGTATTATGACTTTTGTGTGATATTAATAGTTAAAAAAAATGTTGAAGAAATTGTAGGGAAAAACCAAACTAAAGTTCAACCAAGCAAAACACTTAGTTGGAAACCAATGGAGGGGCAAACTAGGAAAGAAAAGAGGGTAGTTGGGAGAATCCAATAAAAAGGAGACATGTGGCAAAGCTCGTGGAAGAGGCTGCTTTCCTTGCTTCTTCTCTTCCTTATGTGAAATCACTTTCATTTTCATACTTCCTTCTGTCTTCTTTCATCGCCTAGAAGAAACCCTTCTCTCCTTCTCACAAAATTTCTCTCCTCCCTTAAAGTTGTCCACATTTCAGTCATCTTTACTCTGGTCGATTGGCCTACACCATAAGTCGGAATTCGTGTTGAGGATTGTTTGGTGCTATGTTTGTTTAATCGCTTTGGTTGGGTAGATTAGGTTTGATTGTTTTATAGGTTAAATGTTGTGAGGTTTTGATGGTATACTCGTTATGTATGTTTTATTGTATATTGAATTGCTCATGCATCATGGTTTTAAAACGGCAAGAAAATGAATTTACGCATCGGTTTCATGAAAAGAAAATGCATGTAAAGGCAAGTAAAGTATCACAGTAAACAACCATGGCACGGGGTTATCGGGGATGAGGTTCAGGCCTGGCGTTCCGTGGTGAGCGGGTTTTCCTCCCTTCAGATGGTATGGGCTGTCTAACCGCTTGACGTGCCCTATTCATCTGTCGAGCGTTTTCGATAACCATAGACTAACACGTACTGATAAATGAAATGATATGGACGGCTTTCATGAAAACTGCATATACATGTTCATGCACAGCATTTAGGTAGAACTTGCTGAGATTTTTATCTCATAGGTGTCCTTATGGTGTAGGTGACTACGAGCAAGGTGAGGACGATGTCCCTCCACCTAACGAGCCTGTAGTTTGATGGAGGATGCTCGTGGGAGCGTGCTGGCATAGTCGATGCTAATACGACCCGTGGGAGCTATAGGTTAAATGTTTTTGAGGTTTTGGGATTTATACGGGCTGATGGGTGAAAAAATAGAATGAACTATTTAGAGTACATTTTAGGGTGTTTGATGTCTGGATAGTGTGGATATAAAATTGATGAAATGGAAGATGATTTTTTGATGTTTAATGTTTCTGGAAATTTTTGGGTGAATGGTGTGTAGGTACAAGAGAAAATAATGTGTAGGCAGCTCTCTAGACAAAATCCAGAGAGCTAGCCGATCGATCGCCAGCAAGGGGCAATCGATCGGGCAATGCATGGTTTAGAGTAGGGATTCTTAAAATTTTAGTTAAGTATTTTATAAGAGAAAGTCATCGTCTAAAGTCCGTGGACGATAAGGTCCAATTAAGTATTTTATAAAAGAAAGTCATTGTCCAAAGTCTGTGGACGATAAGGTTCAGTTAAGTATTCTGACAAGAAAGTCAGCGTCCACAGTCAGCTTCCAAAGTCTGTGGACGATGAGTTTATGTAGCCGTGGACAATGAAGTCATGTAGACTGGGGACAATAAAGTCACGTGGTCCGTGGACGAATGAGACGAAACCCGAGTGGAATTTATTCTCTGTCTGCTTTATAGGACGATAAATTTTAGTTAAGTATTTTGGCAGAGAAACTCAGTCGTCCACACTGACTACTGTTTTTAGTCGTCCACACTGACTACTGTTTTCAGTCGTCCACACTGACTACTGTTTTTAGTCGTCCATAGTGCCTACAGTTTTAGTCGTCCACACTGACTATTGTTTCAAACGTCCACGCCTCCTAAGGCTTTTATCGTCCAAACTCGATAGAGAGAATTATTTATCCCGACCACTGTTCAAATTTATGAAACCCGAGAGGAAAAATACTGTTCCTTCGATGAAGCCCGAGAGGAAAAACTTAATTCTCTACCTGTCTTTATTGTTTTAGTATTGACGCCTAAGTTTAAATTATTACTGAGGTTTCCACAATTAGATAAACTTCCGCTGAATAAAGTAATTAGTCTTTGAATGTTGGTAGATACGGATTTAATGCCTGAGTCTATTCTCTCACGATTGATGAACAAATGAAAAGAGAAATGAATCGATAAATGAAAAATAAATATTGTATGAGAATAGACGAGGGTAATAGGCAAGTTTACTTATAAGGATGGAAAAGAAAAGTTCAAATTTTACGAGATTTTTAGGAATAGTAAGAGGGGAAATTTACGGGGTGTTAGATATCCTATATTCTTATTCTTTATTCTTACTTTTTGACATATCAAACATTGATTTTTGTTATTAATTATTCGAGAATAAACGTAGAATTACTTTAAAAAAAATTCTAAATTTAGCCTCATTTAGAGTTGCCTTGTGTTCACCCAGGATAAGAATACAACAACCCTACATTGTATGTTGATGTTAATGATATTGGTAAGTCTGACGATTAAACGTTTTTCTAGTCACATGACATTTTTGTTCTATAATAAATAATCTACTAATTACATAACTTGTTTTAGAGATAGAAAATCAGAAATAGAAAGGGATATGCATGGTATGTTTTGGCCTTTTTTTTTAGCTCAATCAATCTTCACCTACATCTTGGGACTTCTTCTCATCATTCAATTCCAATCACATGCAATGATTCTTTGCACTGAAATTCATAAAAGAACTAAAAAAATTAGCATTTCTAATACTTCCCTTTTTGTTAATGCAAATAAATGATAGAAAAGAATTGAATATCACACATTGAAATGTTACATTTAATAATGAATTAAACTATAATTTGAACTATGTCAGGGGTTAATAATTTGAACTATGTAACGTCAAAGTCCAATAGATTTACTTTATTAACCCCTAACATAGTTCAAATTATAATTTAATTATTCTGAACTATGGAGATAATTGTTACGTTAAATAATTAAAATCAATTTGAACTCCAAAGTATAAGTTTAACTTGAAACACCTTTAAAATTAAAAATTATAACAACTAAAACCTTAAACTATAAAAAATGTAACAGATCAAACCCTGACGGGTGGCTGATCACCCTCCGTTCTCAATTTACCCCTAGATGGGGGGGTCGATCACCCCTCAGTTTTGAATTAACCCCCCCCCCCCCCCCCCCGTTTTCTCCAGTGTTTACGTGGCACTAGACGTACTGGGTCGGAGGGTCGATGTGGGGGCGGGAACCCCCGTCCAACGTGCACCATATGTGATTGGAGAACGGGGAGTTCTCGCCCCTCAATGGCCACCTGTTCCTGCCTCCCCATTTTAAGGTATTCGGCAACGGGGGGTCTCTGCCTGATGTGCCACGAGCTGGCAATAACCAACAAAGGCCAATTTCATGGCCGAATTTCCAAATTATGGAGTTTTTTCATTTTGCAGGTACTCCTCTCGACAAGATAAGAATAGCAAACATCCAAAACAAAGGAGTACAAGGAGTCAACCCTCTGGATTTGAGGACAAATCCTCAATCACCCAAACAGGATGACTTGCCATGGAGGCCGTTGACCCGATCACACACCAAGGTATGTATCTTAATCGATCTTTCATCTAATAAGTTTGTGAGTTTTGTTGGTAAAGACCTTTTGACAGCTTGGACTGGAAGCATTGAAGAGAGAATTTGTCTTCCCGACGACAAGGCTTGTAACAAAGCATTTTATGTAATTTTGTGTTTAGCAAACATTAGTTTGTCTTTTATTATATTTTGGCAAACATTAGCCTATTGTTTAAGGCATGCAAGCTTAGTTAAATTTAAGATCACTCATGGCTTGGGATGGGCACACGCAAAGAAGGGCATGGCCAAAGAAGAGCCGTTCACAAGAAGGAGACACGTTGAGAAGCATCAGGGGCGCACAAGTAACTGTGATCGAGGGAAGAGGCTTGCCCAGGGGAGCAGCATGGAGCGCACAGGAGAGCAGCATGGCGCGCGCGTGGAGGAGAAGCGCGCGTGAGATAAAGCAGCTGTTGCACAGCACTGTGCACACAAGGAGATGCCCCACTGGAGCTACACCAAAGATGGGGCGTGCGTGAGGAGGAAGTCTGGCCGAGCACCAGGCCATGCAGAATGGTGCGCACGAGAAGAGGAGTTGCCGCACAACAACGCACGCACAAGAAAAGAGACCAACCGTGGGCAGCGTTCGATTGGCATGCATGATGCACTCGACCAAACACCAGGACGTGCACGAAGGGATGCGAGGAGTGGCACGCTTCATTGAGAAACAGCGCTGATTGCGTGCCTACGTGGCCAAGAGCGTTGGCGCTCCAATGACTATTTTCTCCAACAGACAGATTTTAATTTCCTTTTTTGGTTATCTTGATCACCGATTGTATGAGTCTTTACAAACTCATTCTGAATCATAGGTAAGGGGTCTTTGATTAATTGAAGTTTTCTTCATCTTTGGCTGAAGTTTTTTGGTTCTTCGTGGTTCCCTCCTCGAAGGGTAATATCCGAGCGAGTCCCACTCAACACCTTTTAGTTCTAGGGCTTGGAGATCGTCTTGACAACCTCACCTCGAAGCCGTTCCAGCAAGTTGTAACACAGAGAAGGTTGGTTTCCCTGGTCCTATTGTAGCGTGTGCACCTTCGTCAGAGAAGGTGTCTTTACCGGAGTGCTATAATTGCCTCTCGGTCTAGCACTAGGCGTTCGTCCCTCTTGCATTTTCAGCGTTGTCTGAACATCTTTCATCCATTGGTTTGATTATTTTACGCTTCCACTATTCTGCACGAAAGTTATACGCATTTGAACCTATTTAACAAAAATATATTACTCTGTTTTTGGGGTATTCCTTCAGCTTCACCGAAAGAATATCGATCCTTTGCTAGTAGTCTATTTTAAGTATAATTTACAGGTCCATATCGCGTCACCTTCCCGAAATGACCCTCCGTTCTCAAGAACAATGTTTAAGAACGAGGGATGGTTTCAGGGTAGTGACCCACCGTTCTCCCTTGAAAGTATGGTGAGAACGGGGGTCAACTTCATGAAACCACCCTATGTTCTTAAACATTGTTCTTGAGAATGAGGGTTTGTTTCGGGGCGGTGACCCACTCGTTTGCACCCCCTAATATTTTGGAGAGAGAGCGAAGGGCTACCGCCCAAAAATCATCCTCCATTCTCAAAATTAGGGCTAGAGAACAGGGGCCTGATGGTGGGCGGTGACCTCCCATTATTAAAATTAAGGCTGAGAACGGGGGGTCGATCCCTGACAATAAATAAAAAATCACCCCCGAAACAAATGTCCATCCATATCCCGATTTAGTTTGTAGGTCTTCCTTCAATAATTTCAAAAACTACGTCTATGAGTCCATACACTCTAATTCTACATTGGCAACAACAACAAGATATATTCAATCGTTGCCATCAATACTGACGGCTGTCAGTAATTGGCAGGGACACGAGCCTTTTAGATGACAACTATACGAACAGATAATAGATCTACCACACTGCAGCAAACATGTCTTGCAAGGAGCCATCTACATATAATTCTTTCGAATACACATTGTAGGACCGTTATTGTCTAAGAGGAGGGGGGTGAATTAGATTTTTCTCTCCTAATCGTAGTTTACTTACTGCAATATAGATTACTTAAATTATATTAACATAGAGAGAGAGAGAGAGAGAGAGAGAGAGAAAGTTAGTGATTTTCTACACTTTTACGCAAGTGCTCGTATCGCTTCAAGTGGTAAAAATATCGATCCTACGAGGATATTCTTAATTGAGTTAATTGCTATAAAAATCTTATAAAAATATCAAAATGATAAATGAAAATAATTAGAATTAAAATCCGAATGACGATGCAATAAAAGAAAGCAAGATAAACGAGATAAAATCAATAAATGGAAACCTTGGCTAGGATCGATTTCTTTGTTACGATAGTTTTACTACTGATGCTCTGGTAATGTTCTGCAGCATTGTCTATGAACAGCAAGAATAAAATAATTCTAGGATTCTTTCGAATTTTCTAAGTAAATTCAATTTAGAATTTCACTCAATCTTGAAGGAATGTAACTAGCATTGAATTTCCTAATAGCTCTATTCTTATTGCCAATCGAATCAATGCTAACTATGTTGTAACAATTTAATTCGATTAATTATTCATGCATCTAAGAATTTATATTTATCTTTCGATACAATATAAACATGGATCATCAACCTATCTATCAATATGATCTGAATTAAGCAATGAATATCATAAATAATTGCTCAATAAACAATCGCATAAACAAATCGAGATAGTAGCAAAATTCGTAACGAATACTATCGTCATAACCAAGTGATGAGTTTAGCTACTAGACATAATTAAATAAAACTCAAAATAATAGTGTGAAGAAAAATCATAAATAGTAAAAAGAAATGGAAGAAGATCCGAAAATGCGTCATCGGTCTCCTTTTCCTCCTGAGCTCCACACTTTCTTCTTGGAAAAATTCTCCTTTTGTTCTGCGTGTGATACCCATTTTCTCTCTACAATCTCTTGTATTTTATTGTTCCACGTACTTTAATAATTCTCATTGGCTCTTCCTTCTTTTTTGTCCTTTTTTGCATGTCAGGTGTCTATTGCTCTTAAAAAATCTCCTCTCCAGCGAATCTCTAATTTGTTTGCTTTTCCTTCATTGTAGCCTCCTGTTTCTCTCTCTTCATAATTTGAATCAATTTACCGCCAAGGTTTCTTGATTTAACTCCTTTATTTATGGTAACCAATATTTCCTTGATTTGTTTTCTCTTTCACCATAATCTTCAACTCCTTTGAATTTGATTTTCCCACTAATAAAATTGCATTCAAATACGAAAATATAAAATTCGAATTAAGGAGAAAAATATGCTTTTAATAGATAATCTACATGAAATATATTAATCTAAATCAACGCACTAATGCTGCAGCATTACATAGCAATTGTAGTAAATTACTACCAATTTATTCTTGCATTCACTCAATTCATATATATTCTTTCAACTAATAACTGTATAAAATAACTCAAATTTAAGAGTTATCAAATACCCCAAACTTGAACCAATACTCGTCCTCGAGTGATGCAAAACAAAAATAAATTCTCAAAGTAGCATTAACAAAATTTATATAATTTTTGAAATATCTAGTAACATGTAAATTATTGAAAAATTTCACTATCACAATTAAAAGCAATCAATATAGATTTCATTCCCAATAAACTAATATTCAAAATGTGTGTGCGCTCAAACTCCTTTTAAATTGCTAAGTTCAACCATCAACACTAAACATCACAATTCATATCGTAAAATGTCATTTCTTTAATGTCCTTCCTAAATCCATTAGTTTTCAAAGATTTTTTTTTTTAAATAAGTAAGGGGGATACATAATAATAATTTTTATATTGACTTTATCTATAAGTCAGACTACCTTTTTACACGATTGACAACATTGGTGATGAAGTCCTCCGGTTACTCAGTAATGTCACCTCAAGATATATACTCATATAAAATAGAGAAGTATAGCCAATAAATATGCAACGGAGTTCCCCCCAATGTTCCCCTAATTCATCTCTACCCATCGAGTATTCAAAAGGCTCACTCGAAATTGAAAGTAGATTAGGAAATTGCATTTATTCATTTTTATCTTTTATTATTATTTTTGTTTTATTATTATTATTTTTGTTTTATTATTATTATTTTTTAGTATATATATATAATCCCCAAACTTATTATTTATTATATATTTTTTTAGAAGAAAGTCTTTCATTGCTAATTTCTTTCATCAAACACTTAATTATTGACACCTAGATATAATTGTAATATCTAGTAAGAATGATATTCCTAAACAACCAAAAGAAGTTTGTGTGTTAGGAACAACTAAGCTTATGAGAATAAATCTTAATTAATTTCTAATAATGTGTGACAATGACATTATTCAATAACTTACTAAATTAGGAGATATTAGGAAATTTCATTGTTCTTCATTTTTTTTTTAATTTTCTTTTTTAGAAACCAAACAGAACAAAGAAAACAAATCAAACAGAACAACGAACTAAACAACATTAAACAGAAAACTAAGTTCCATAAAGTAAAATTTAAACAATCAAAATTAAACATTCAATCAACACTAAACATCCAAAACAATTTCCAGAAATCCAAATTAAACAGTTAACACTAAACATCAAAATTAAACAGTCAACACTAAACATTCTAAATTAAACAGTCAACACTAAACATTCTGCTTACCCCCATACTTAAAAATTGGCAGTGTCCCCACTGCCAAACAAAATGAAGTCCAAAAAATAAAAAATAGAACACAATAAAGCGAGGGGAGTTAAGACTTCCATGGTGTTTATTCTTCATTCTCGGATTCAGCATCTGAATCTCTCAATAGGGCTGTTGGGAAGTGTGGAAAGACTGGAGATGGATCCTTGGGCTTGCAGCCATTGCTGAATCCCGCAAACTTGGTGTAGTTCCAAAATATTTTGCTATTGCGTTTAAGACTCTTCAATGTTTTTGACATTCGGTATTATTGAACCTCCAGAATATGAAGTTTATGCTTTACTGATTCATTGTCGTGTTTGTGCCATTCTATTTTGGTGTGCAGCAGCTCCACTTGCAGCATTATATGATGACTTTCTTCTCGGTGCTTCTTCTTCTTCTTCTTCCTCTGATTTGTACAGACCTGAAATTTTTAATGCTATAGCAAACACTGTAGCATCAACATTATTGAAAACAAAAACTAAAAAATAAAAATAAACAAAAACCAACACAAAAGGATATCAAAAATTGGGTTGCCTCCCAATAAGCGCTTGATGTTTTAAGTCCTCAGCCTGACTCCCTCATGTTTCACGTTGCTTTTCTGTCCTCCAGAGAAATTGACGTAACTTTTGTCAATTTTTCTCCACGATAATGCTTCACTCTCTGGCCATTAACCTTAAAACCTTGACCATTTTTTTCATCTCGTAGTTCCAAGGTGCCATATGGATAAACTTCTATCACTTTTTCAAAAACTTGCTTTTGTATTTCTCTGTCGCGCCATTTTCTTTTCTTTTTCTTTCTCTTTACATAATTTTTTCTCTTGTTGTTTGCTGGTACTGAATGCTTTTTTTCGTCATGTGGCACTTCATCATCTTTTATCAAGTAACAATCTTCAGCATCATCTGGAAATTTCATCGCTTTCAGCACATTGAATGTGATTTGCTGATCATTGACTCTCATTGCAAGTTCACCTTTCTAGACATCGATAAGTGTTCTCCCAGTAGCTAAGAAAGGTCTTCCCAAAATTATGGGCACTTCATGATCTGCTTCGTAATCCAAAATAATGAAGTCTACAGGGAAAATGAACTTGTCCACCTTCATGAGCACGTCTTCTATTTTCCTTGAGGGTGAGTTAGTGATCGGTCAGCAAGCTGCAGAGTTACTATTGTTGGCCAAGCTTCTCCAATCCCCAGATTCTTAAAAATTGACATGGGCATCAAGTTGATACTAGCTCCAAGATCACATAGAGCTTTTCCGAAATAGTTATTGCTAATTGTGCAAGGAATGGTGAAACTACCAGGATCCTTCAACTTTGGTGGAATCTTGTTCTGCAATATGTAGCTCGTTTCTTCAGTCATAGCCACCATCTCATACTCTCCCAATCTCCTCTTTTTGGATAAAATGTGTTTCATGAATTTCGTGTAATTTGACATTTGTTCAAAAGCTTCCACTAAAGGTACGTTGATGTGCAATTGTTTCAAAACGTCCAGAAACTTTTTAAACTGCTTTTCCTGGTTGTGTTTTTGTAGCCTCTGTGGAAACGGTGGAGGAGGTTTCTGAATTCGTAATTCTACGGGTCGATGCTGTTGCGGTGCTGCGAGTGGAGCTGCAGCATTGATATTTATTTCTCTAGATTCCAGGTTATTCTCTTCGTCCTCCTCAGTACTCTCTTTCTCAATCATCACTTCTCCTTCCTGTAAACTGTAACACCCGACAATGTTCGGCCAGGTATTTTCTTAACAGCTTTAACTGTCACCTCCACCATTAACCTTTACAATTTCGAATTTAAATGCCAAAGCTGAATTGATTTTATTTGTGTGATGGCAGAATTGTAAATAAGATGGATTTCAATCGATATAAATAGAAAATGGAAATCCTTAAACCTCACTAAAACCTCACTATAGTCGACACTTTCCTTCTGCGATTTCTCAACCTCCAGAGCTCTCCTTCTCTTTGCCAGCGACTCCTTCGTCGGCGACCGATTCTTTAGTCTCCACCCCGACAATCCACGCTCTAGGTAAGGCTTAGACAATGTAGCTGCTGGTTAGTTACTTAGAGCTCTGTTTTCAGCTAGAACTTGAAGTTTCAGATTCTTCAATGGCAGAGTTATTGTAGTAACATTTATAATCTGCGTTTAGTAATGGCATTTCCGATTCGAATCTGGACATTAAGATAACCGACTGTGTTTAGTTGCTAGGTCGAATCTGGGCATTTTAGATTCTGGAAACTTGATCTACGCACATAAGGTGCTTGACTAAAAAACTTAGAAATACATGTACGTTAGATTCTAGGATGACTTTTTGGTTAGAACTTTTAGAATTTTGTTTTAACTCTATAATGTGAAATGTTTTAGGTGAAGAAAAATCCGAGGTGAAGTGCTCGAGTTGCTAAGGGAAACCAAGTAAGTGAGTGAGTAAGATTCCTGGCCATTAAGGCCCTAAATCACAAGGGTACTAGGTAGATGTTGTCTATAATGTTTAAAGGTTCTCTGTGCTATTGTCTGTTTGGTTATGATACTCGAGTTGATAGTGTGATCTTTTGATGAATGAATGAGCTGTCCTTTTAGTCTGATGAAATGAGAGTACTCATACTCATGCTTCACGATTGTTTTCCTTTTCAAGCATATGAAAATGTTTCAAGTGCATGTTTTCCTTCACGATCAAGATATGAACATGAAACTTATGCAACAATGATTAAGAGAAGGTTGGGGGCGGTTTGGCGTATGTCACTGTCCAAAAGGAGGACCATGAATACGGCCCGCAAGGGACTATGTACACTTTCACTGTCAACCCCCTTTTCGGCACAAATCCTCCCTTAATCCACATGATGTAAATGATGAACAAGAACGTGATGTAAACGATGTAAACGATGAACAAGAACAAGAACAAGAACAAGAAAAGATCATGAACATGTGTTTTCCTTAAACTGTGCATTCATGCATACATGTTAGCGTTGCACTCCTTACTAAGCATTAGGCTTATAGTTTAAACCTTATGATGTAGGTGAAGAACTATCAGGTGAGGATTCTAAATTCAGTGATGATGTCTAAGACTGGTTGCTGGATGGTGCTCAGGGTGACAGATTTGTGACTGGAAAGACGATTATGACCCCTGGTTACTGCTCTTATGATGTTAGTAAGAATTATACATACTGAAATTAAGTAGGAAGGGATTTTCTTAACATGATGGATTTTGGGATTTGTCTGACTTGATTTCTAAGTTTAAGAATGATCATGAGGAGATAGAATGATTTATGTTTTATTTAAGTCTTCCGCTACACGTATTCTAGATGAATATATGATTTATACCTGTGCAATCTTATTTTAGTCAAGTTGAAGTCTGTGAAAGTCAGGATGTCTCGTTTCGTAGATGTTGTCGTCGGTAGATGCTGATCATTACTATCGGCAGATGCTAGGATTTCTTATTCACCGATAGAGGTCTTCTATCGGATGATGATTATATGTCACGTGTGATACACATGTCAATCGGCAGATGCTGATTATTACGATTGGCATATGCTAGAAATTTCTTATTCTTCGGTAGAGGTCTCTATCGGATGATGCTTAATATGTCACGTGTGATTCACATGTACATCGGTCGATGTAGATGTTTTCGCTATCGGAAGAAGTGAGTATTAAGTCTTGTCATTTTGTGACCAGATGATGCTTATTATGTCATGTGTGATTCACATGTCAACTGGTAGATGTAGATGTTTTCGCTATCAGAAGAAGTGAGTATTAAGTCTTGTCGTTTTGTGACCGGATGATGCTTATTATGTCACGAGTGATTCACATGTCAACCGGTAGATGTAGATGTTTTCGCTATCGGAAGAAGTTAGTATTAAGTCTTGTCGTTTTGTGATCGGATGATGTGGGTAATTACGCTTTGTCGTTTAGTAATCGGTAGAGGTCTTCTACCGGGCAATGTCCATGAGTCACATGAAACGCTCGAGTCCATCGGATGATGTCTTCTACTGGGCGACGTCTATTGAGTCACGCGGAGTGCACGTGACATTAAGGGAATGTGTTCCTATCGGTAGATGTCTGCAAATCCATGCAGCCCGCGAACGACAATGTCGAGTGCTCTGAGGGCACTTTCCTTCTACCCGAACATGTTATGGAACCGATGTCTGAGTCATGTCGATCGACTATGTGACTGACTGTATCGATAGTCTTATGAGGGAGCCGAGTTTTTGAAGGGTTCAGTTTTGTCAGATATGACATTGTCCTTGAAAACTGTTTTAAAAAAATATAGAGAGTAAACTTAGTGTAAATGATTTACGAAAATTAAGAATCAGTCTCGGCCTTAATGGGGTCGTTACAATTATGGTATCAAAGCAAAACTGAGTTCTAAAATCGATTCTGCAGACTGCCTTCCAGCACAGATTGTCACATGAGCACACTCCAACAACTGTAAGTGTCAATGATTTTAGTAATGTCATTACGTTAAGATGTGTTTATGATTACTTGTTTAGGAATCTCAAAATGGTAAGAGGTCAACAAAGAGAGAGCGATGAGGATAGTAACATCATCGCTCAGCTAACTGAGTTGGTTATTCGCCAGTCCCGCCAAATTGAGCAGTGGGTGGCTGCTAGGGATGAGCAAGGGAATTCTAGCTCAAATACGACTCACAACAATGGAAGCGAGCGTTTTCACTGCCTTCGACCTCCAGTAATCAATGGTAAAGTTTCGGATCCTATTTATGCTGAGGAGTGGATTCGGACAATTGAGGATATGTTCAAGTATGTCAAGGTCGATGAAGGGGACAAGGTCACATGTGCTGTTTTTCATCTTGCATTGGGTGCAAGGCATTGGTGGGACTCAATTCAGAACACTACGAATGCGGAAACTATGACTTGGGCATGGTTCAAGACGGCCTTTTATGACAAGTATTTTAGCCGAGCGGTTCGGGCCAGCAAAAAGATGGAGTTTATGCAGCTGCGCCAAACCGGTTCTGTGGCTGACTACATCTGTAAGTTTGAGGCCTTGTCCAGGTTTGCACCCCGTCTGGTGGATGATGAGGAAGACAAGATTCACCAGTTTGTCCATGGACTGAAGGCGAGCCTCTTCCAAGGAGTGAAGACTGCAGGGATCCATAACATACCCTATTCCGAAGTGGCAGCTAAGGCTTTAGAATTGGAAGAAGTTGAGTTAACAGTACAAGGACAACGTGAACCGCCAAGGAAGTTTATCAAGGAGACTCAGCCACCACCGCGCCAGGGCAGAGGTTGGCAACCACAACCGAATAGAGGACTGCAGCAACAGCAGAAAGGTGTGAAGAGACCCTTCAATCCAAATGATGATCAAGGTAAAGGAAAGCGATCTCTAGCTCCTCTATGTTCCACCTGCCAGAAGAATCACCATGGCGAATGTAAATTATATTCTAGCCGTTGCTATAGATGTGACAAGGTTAGACACATGGTCAGTGATTGCCCTATGCCGCCATACCCAAATCGTGCGAGAGTAGCGCCAAGAGTCTATGCTTTAATGGAGGATGAGGATGTGGTGCAGCATACGGTCATAACAGGTACAATTATGATCTGTGGTATTTCTGCTTATACACTTATAGAAACGGGAGCCACACACTCGTTTGTATCAACTCTGTTTGTATGTAAGCATAGGTTAAAACTCTTGCCAGCCGAGAGGTCATATAATGTTATGTTACTTTCAGGGAAGTCCTTACATTCAGAATAGATAGTGAAATGTGATATTGTATCTTTAGGAGAAAAGAAGTTAAATGTAGAGCTAATCGTAATTGATATGAAGGGATATGAAGTCATATTAGGAATGGATTGGCTATTCAGACATTATGCCACGATAAGTTGTAGGTCTTGATTGGTTGAGTTCCGACCCCCGAACGGAGATCGATATTCCTTTCAAGCTATTCCAAAAATAAGTAAAATGCCAATTATATCCTCACTAGAGACTCAACGGTTACTGAAGGGTGGCTGTGAGAGTTTTCTAGCTAGCATAATTGATGTCCGGGTAAAGGATAAGGTAGAACTCCAAGATATTCCTATAGTACGTGAGTTTCCAAAAGCATTTTTGGATGACTTGCCCGGGTTACCACCTGATAGAGAAATTGAGTTTGTAATCGATACATATCCCGAGGCATCACCTGTGTCTAAGAACCCTTACCGCATGGCACCTGTTGAGCTGAAGGAGTTAAAAGTTCAACTCCAGGAACTAGTTGACAAGGGATTTATACGCCCTAGTTGTTCTCCCTGGGGTGCACTTGTCCTATTTGTTAAGAAGAAAGACGGTTCTCTTAGAATGTGCATAGATTACAGAGAACTGAACAAGTTAACAATCAAGAATAAATATCCCTTACCCCAAATTGACGACTTGTTTGACCAACTACAAGGAGCTAAGGTATTTTCAAAAATTGACTTACGTTCGGGTTATTACCAACTTAAGGTTAAGGAGAGTGATGTACCAAAGACAGCATTCAGAACCCGATATGGACACTGTGAATTTCTTGTGATGTCGTTTGGACTGACAAATACACTTGCAACTTTTATGGGCTTGATGAACCGTGTGTTTCGTGAGTATTTGGACAAGTTTGTGATTGTATTTATATATGATATCTTAATTTATTCACAGACCAAAGCTGACCATGAAAAACACTTAAGAACGGTTTTGACGACATTAGAACAGTAGCAACTCTATGCCAAGTTGTCCAAATGTGAGTTCTAGTTGGATAAGGTCAACTTTCTAGGTCATGTCATTTCAGCTGAGGGCATATCTGTAGATCCAACCAAAATTCAGGCAGTAAAAGATTGTCTCCAACCGAGGAACGCCAGTGAAGTCCGTAGTTTCCTTGGTCTGGCAGGTTATTATAGAAAGTTTATTAAGGGATTTTCTATGATAGCTAAACCTTTAACTAGTTTAACAAAGAAGGACACCAAGTACTCTTGAACTGAAACTTGTGAAGATAGTTTTCTGACACTAAAATTAAAGTTGACGACAGCCCCTCTTTTGACACTCCCAACTGAAGAAGGGAAGTTCAGTGTTTATTGTCATGCATCCAAAGTTGGTCTGGGGTGTGTCTTGATGCAAGAAGGCAAGGTTGTGGCGTATGCCTCCAGGCAACTGAAGAGTTATGAACAGAATTACCCCACTCATGATTTGGAATTGGCCGCAGTTGTTTTTGCATTAAAGATTTGGAGACACTATTTGTATGGTCAGCAGTGTGAAGTGTTTTCTGACCATAAAAGCCTGAAGTACCTTTTTACTCAAAAGGAGTTGAACATGAGACAAAGACATTGGTTAGAGTTTGTTAAGGATTATGACTTTGAAATTAAGTATCACCCGGGTAAGGCTAATGCTGTAGCCGATGTATTAAGCAGGATGTCAATGATGATGCAACCTGCGGTGTCAACCATGTCTGTACCATTGAGGATGGAAGTTCAGAAATTTGAATTGGAAATAGTTTCTGAGCTATCGGAACTACTTGCAGAAGTAACTATTCAACCAACTATCTTGGATAGGATCAAGGAGGCACAACAAAAGGAATCAAAGGAAAATAAGAGCATGATGAGTAAGTTGAAGGACGCCTCCTCAGAGTTCAGCCTTTCTAATGATGGTATTTTGAAATTTAGGAACCGGTGGTATATTCCAAGTGATGAGGAATTACGTAAGTTGATCTTGGCCGAGGCGCACTCGTCTCCATTTTCTGTACATCCTGGCAGCACCAAGATGTATCGGGACTTGAAGTTACTCTATTGGTGGCCAAATTTGAAGAGGGATGTTGCCAAGTATGTAGAGTCTTGTTTGATATGCCAGCAAGTTAAGGCAGAACACCAACGTCCAGGAGGTACCCTTCAACCCTTACCGATCCCCGAGTGGAAGTGGGAAAACATTGCCATGGATTTTGTTGTAGGATTACCTAAGACAACTAAATGTCATGATAGTATTTGAGTTGTAATTGACAGAATGACGAAATCAGCTCACTTCCTACCTGTAAAGACAACGTACACGATGGACCAGCTTGCTAATCTGTATGTTCAGGAAATTATCAGATTGCACGGGATTCTGATATCCATTGTCTCAGATCGTGATCCCAAGTTCACCTCAAGGTTTTGGCAAAGTCTTCAAGGCACGCTTGGTACAAAGTTATCTTTCAGCACTGCATTTCATCCTCAGACAGATGGCCAATCTGAACGGACAAGTCAAACACTCGAGGACATGTTGAGGGCGTGTGTACTAGATTTCCAGACATCTTGGAGTCGATACCTGCCCTTGGTTAAATTCTCCTACAACAATAGTTACCAGTCCACCATTGGTATGACACCATACGAAGCACTATATGGCAGGAAATGCAGATCACCCTTATATTGGGATAAAGTTGGCGAAGCTAAACTCCTAGGCCCCAAAATTTTGCAGCAGATGTCGGACAAGATTGCCATTATTAGGAAAAGAATGATGACAACACAGAGCCGACAGAAGAGCTATGCAGACCAAAGAAGGAGGGATCTTGAGTTTGCTGTCGGAGATGAGGTCTTCTTAAAGGTTTCACCATTTAAGGGAGTTTTAAGATTTGGCAAGAAGGGAAAGCTTAATCCACGATTCATTGGACCATTCCCTGTCTTGGCAAGGATTGGCAGTACAGCCTATAAGTTTCAATTACCTCCATCACTGGAAAAGGTTCACAATGTTTTTCACGTGTCTATGCTAAGGAAATGCATACGTGATCCGATGCAAGTTGTTAAGCCAACAGAGATTGATATTGAGCCAACACTGATGTATGAAGAGAAACCTGTTCGAATATTAGAATCTGCAGTTGAGACTCTACGGAATAAAGAAATTCCACTGGTGAAAGTCTTATGGATGAATCATGGCATTGAAGAAGCCACGTGGGAGCGACAGCAGGACATGTTGGCCAAATATCCTGAGCTCTTTGCTTGATCAATTTCGAGGATGAAAATTCTGTTTAAGGAGGGGTGGATGTAACAACAGACAATGTTCGGCCAGGTATTTTCTTAACAGCTTTAACTGTCACCTTCACCATTAACCTTTACAATTTCGAATTTAAATGCCAAAGCTTAATTGATTTTATTTGTGTGATGGCAGAATTGTAAATAAGATGGATTTCAATCGATATAAATAGAAAATGGAAATCCTTAAACCTCACTAAAACCCTACTGTACCCGACACTTTCCTTCTGTGATTTCTCAACCTCCAGAGCTCTCCTTCTCTTTGCCAGCGACTCCTTCGTCGGCGACCGATTCTTCAGTCTCCACCCCGACAATCTACGCTCTAGGTAAGGCTTAGATAATGTAGCTGCTGGTTAGTTACTTAGAGCTCTGTTTTCAGCTAGAACTTGAAGTTTTGGATTCTTCAATGGCAGAGTTATTGTAGTAACATTTATAATCTACGTTTAGTAATGGCATTTCCTATTCGAATCTGGACATTAAGATAACCGACTGTGTTTAGTTGCTAGGTCGAATCTGGGAATTTTAGGTTCTGGAAACTTGATCTACGCACATAAGGTGCTTGACTAAAGAACTTAGAAATACATATATGTTAGATTCTAGGATGACTTTTTGGTTAGAACTTTTAGGATTTTGTTTTAACTCTAAAACGTGAAATGTTTTAGGTGAAGAAAAAGGTGAAGTGCTCAAGCTGCTAAGGGAAACCAGGCAAGTGAGTGAGTAAGATTCCCGGCCATTAAGGCCCTACTTCACAAGGGTACTAGGTAGATGTTGTCGATAATGTTTAAAGGTTATCTGTGCTATTGTCTTTTTGGTTATGATACTCGAGTTGATAGTGTGATCTTTTGATGAATGAATGAGCTGTCTTTTTAGTCTAATGAAATGAGAGTACTCATACTCATGCTTCACGATTGTTTTCCTTTTCAAGCATATGAAAATGTTTTAAGTGCATGTTTTCCTTCACGATCAAGATATGAACATGAAACTTATGGAACAAGGATTAAGAGAGAGTTGGGGGCGGTTTGGCGTATGTCACTGTCCAAAAGGAGGACCATGAATACGGCCCGCAAGAGACTATGTACACTTTCACTGTCAACCCCCTTTTCAGCACAAATCCTCCCTTAATCCACATGATGTAAATGATGAACAAGAACGTGATGTAAACGAAGAACAAGAACATGATCAAGAAAAGATCATGAACATGTGTTTTCCTTAAACTGTGCATTCATGCATACATGTTAGCGTTGCACTCCTTACTAAGCATTAGACTTATAGTTTAAACCTTATGATGTAGGTGAAGAACTACCAGGTGAGGATTCCAAATTCAGTGAGGATGTCTAAGACTGGTTGCTGGATGGTGCTCAGGGTGACAGATTTGTGGCTGGAAAGGCGATTATGACCCCTGGTTATTGCTCTTATGATGTGATAGGCTACGGGCCTGCAAATGGGTGGAGAAACATGCAAACGGAAGACTTAAAATGCAACAACAGATCGGTGCTCAAGAACACCCAAAAACAGACGCGAAATTAGACGAAAAACAGAGGAGGAAACACGAAAATGGAAAGGTGCATTCGGTGATGTGGGTGAGAGATCAAATCGGTTTCTTTGCCACAGAGAAGACCGATAAGGGAAGGGACATGGAAAATGGAGGTGATGACCCGTTGCTGGCCCAAAAGCTATCGAGCTTCGGGTGAGAAATTCGTCGTTGCCAGCGACGAAATCACAGCGAAGGGAACAGGTTTCGCCGCCCACCGGCGACTGAGTATTCCTCCGAGCAACCTTGGGCTCGAGGAAGACTTGGGCGAAGCCATTGGCGCTGGGCGCCGGCGACACCGAGAGAGAAGCTCCCTCTTTCACGGAGAAACTTCGACAACGAACAACGTTCTGGTTTTCCAAAGATTTGTATTACTGGCTAAAGAAATTACAGAACTACAAGGGGAGCTAAATACACCGAAAAAGAAGATGGAGACTTCTGGCGAGGGCGACGGAATGCGGCTGTGCAGATGACCGTTGGCGAAGAAGGATATAGCCGTTCGCGTGATTCGGCTGAGGCGTGAAGCAGCGACAGTGAACCAGTTTTGGTTTTTAGGCTGAAGGGCGTGAAGCGGTTCAGCTTTGTTTCTCCTTAGCTTGGCCGGTTCACTTGGTTCAGTCCTTGGTTCAGTCCGGTTTAGCTTGGTTCCTCTCTTGATTTGGCTGGTTCAGCTTGGCTCCTCTCTTGCTTTGCTATCCTTTGAAGAGTATTACCAAAATATACATTATAAATGGCTAAAGTTTGCCAATTAACGAGTTTTAAACAAAACTAAAGTTTCCTAAAAATATATAATTAAATACAAGGCTCGTTTACACAATTTGAATCAAAGGAAAACAAATTCCCTCTTCATTAATTCTTTCCAAGCCTTGAGAATCCATTTACCTACAAAATTCCACAAGTCCATTAGATATATAAAAATACATAAATAAATACATACATTGACTTGTGCTCGATGGATCGGGACCGTGGGCATATCATCCCCTCCCGGTTCTTGAGGATTTGACCTCAAATCCAATGGTAAATATCATGGAAGATGCTACAACACTTAGGATAAAATTTCTCTACTAAAAGCTTAAACAAGTAAACCATAGTAGACACAAAATAAAATTATCCTAAAGTTTGAAAAATCATTTTACCATCCACAATGGTCTCAAATAAATTTCAAGATAAAATTGTTCATTTCAACAATTTAAAAAAAAACAAGCATTCAAGATAAAAGCAAGTTGGATGCAAGTATGATCGAACAATTTCATTTTCTAGCTAAGCTATCAAATAAATAGTGAACCACAAATATGAAATTTCCATTTTAAAAACAACACTTGGTTCACCTAATTTTAAATCCATAAAAAAAATAAATAAGATTTTAAAATCAAGCTTAGCATAAGTTCAACTTAAATCCAAAATTCAAGAAAACAATTCTCCTTTTAACGATAGAGTGAGGATTTATCACTTCAAAAACAAGAGGCAACAATAATTTGATCACAAAAATTTTCTCTAGTTCTTATCAACAAATTAATTCAAGCTTAGACAAGGAGTATTAAACATGATATCCAAATTAGAGTAAGAACTTACAAGAAAGATTTGATCTCCAATATACAATTCATCCAAACAACCTACTATTCAACTAATTTCAAAGAAATTCAAGTAAGGTTTCATGGGTACATACCTTGTTGCCGAAAGACCTTTCCAACTCCATGGTTCATCCATAGCTAATGCTCAAAATTGGAGTAGAAAGCTAAAATATCCTCAAAAGATAAAACAATAGGCATATATTTTGATTTTACAATTTACCTTGGCCAACAACAATTAAACTAATTGACCAAGCACTAGACGTTAAAGTGAGACTCTAAATTTTAATTCCTAAACAAAGACAAACAAACAACACAAGCAACTAAGTCACAAGACTCAACCTAAAAGTCCTAAACATTTAATCAAACAGCACAACAAATCAAGCAAGTTAATCAAAGAAAATAAACTTGCAACTAATATCAATGATAAGCTATTGGGTCTAGGCAACCCTCCAGAACTTTTGTGGAAATCGTCACACTATCCCACACCCTTTATAGGCGACTGCCTCACACGGCGATCTGTCGGGCCCAATGACCAGCGGTAAACCTCGGACAATACCAACGGCCCACAGAGGAAGGCTCTTGGCCACAAACACAAATCACTCGACGTACAAGTGAATCCTAAATGACTAACAAGATAGTATATGACATGCTTTTGTTAAAAATATCAGACCTCAAGTTAACATAGTCCTAAACAAAACAAAACACTCAACTTGATGCAATCAAACAAGAGTTCAAAACAGAATTTATAAAAACATGGTGAAATAGAATTTTCCAAGCTCTATTTAACATGCAATTTTAATTCATGCTCTTCATTCTAAATTTAACTTAACATCAAGGACACTATACAAATCATAAACACAAGAGATGCATCAATCATCAAAACAAAAACTCAAACAGGGATGGAAACTGAATTTTACAATCCAATTGAAACATGTTATAGTTTATGCTTTCACTTTAATTTCAATTCAAGGCATCAAATAAAATCCTAAACAAGTTTAAAACTCAAATAAGCATGGTAAAATATTTACATAATATTTTAGATGCTTTAAAGACATAAAACAGAAATTTGAAAACTGAAAACAGTGCACAAAACACATAAAAACGACAGAATTTCCGAAACAGAAAAACTAACACAAATCTACTCCAATATTCTTGAAAATTTAACAGGGATTAGAAAACAAGATGATAAACATGCTGTCAAATTTTCAAATCCAGATTCAGCATGAGCAGAAAGTTATGCAAGCCTAAAGTTCAGAAAATTTAAACTCAAAAACCAGAAAAATTTCTAAACAACCTAAAGTATCCTAAACTGAAACTAGCACAATTCAACTCCAAATAACCTGAAATTTTAACAGATAATAGTTGACAATATGTTGCATATGCTGTAAAAATTTCAAATCCAAATTCATAATGAGCAAAGAATTATGCAAGTCCAAAGTAGGAACTAAAACTAGAAAAACCAGAAAAATTTCTAAACAACCTAAAGTATCCTAAACCGAAACTAGCACAATTCAACTCCAAATAACCTGAAATTTTAACAGATAATAGTTGACAATATGTTGCATATGCTGTAAAAATTTCAAATCCAAATTCATAATGAGCAAAGAATTATGCAACTCCAAAGTAGGAACTAAAACTAGAAAAACCAGAAAAATTTCTAAACCAGAATTTTAATCTAAACATCCTAGAAAAATCTAAACAAAAACAATGCCAATTTGGAAATCAATTAGCACAACAAACTCTCCTAATCATGAGACAAAACACAAACTAAAACACATTTGGAAAAATACCTAAACAATACAACAATTTTCAGCAAAGAAAACTAACATGAGAATTCAATTTAGCATTTCATTTTCAAATCCATTCTCTATGTAAATTAATTTTGCCAACACAACCTAAACAACGAAACATGGTTCTAAAACAGAAACAAATATCTATAAACATTCACCTAAACGAAATCAAAATTATGACTCAAAACACAACATTAGAACATGCTTTTATTCAAGAATAACATCTCGAAATTAAACGGATATGGGCCATGGTTAGTTCATGCTTGCTTACCAGAAACATGAGGTTAAGATGGTAAAGTCATATCATATAATTTCACAGTAATGAAATCCAAATAAACAGCTAATTCAAACACAAACAAATCACAAACAAAAGAACATGCTTTCAAGAAAACATTCTGAGAATTAAACAGATACGGACCATGGTTAATTCATGCTAGCTAATCAGAAAACATGAGGTTAATATGGCAAAAGTATATCAGATAATATCACAGCAATGTAATCCAATTAAACAGCTAATTCAAACACAAACAAATCACAAACAAAAGAACATGCTTTCAAGAAAACATTCTGAGAATTAAACAGATACGGACCATGGTTAATTCATGCTAGCTAATCAGAAACATGAGGTTAATATGGCAAAAGTATATCAGATAATATCACAGCAATGTAATCCAATTAAACAGCTAATTCAAACACAAACAAATCACAAACAAAAGAACATGCTTTCAAGAAAACATTCTGAGAATTAAACAGATACGGACCATGGTTAATTCATGCTAGCTAATCAGAAACATGAGGTTAATATGGCAAAAGTATATCAGATAATATCACAGCAATGTACTTCCAAAGAACAACAAGTTCAATCACAGACAAACATAAAACAGAATTTGCTCTCGGTCAACAGTTCCGAAGAGTCTCCACACAGAAAATAAAACTAAACAGAATTTGCTCTCGGTCAACAGTTCCGAAGAGTCTCCCAACAGACTTAAACTAAAAGGGAACAGAAAAGTACCTTTTAAGCAAGACAATTAACAACTCCAAAGTTTCCATTTAAGGAGGTCTCTTGCCTTGAAAGATAGGTACAAAAATTGCACAACAAATGTTACGAAAAACACACACACAACAGAGACTAAGATATGCAAACAGCAACCAAGAATTAAACAATGATGCAAGGTTCAAATGCTAAACCTCTTAGCAATTTGAACATCAAACAACACCTAAACGTTCTCCTAAACAAGGCAGAAAAAGAACAATAAAAACAGCAAGAAAACAGCAGAGAAAGTGCTTAAAAACATAGACAAACACAACCTAAAAACTAAATAAAAACTATCACCAATTCAATACATATGTTATCCAATATGTGGCATTAAAGTTCAGCAATTTAGCATGGTGAATGACTCTAAAAGAGCAGCAAAGTTGTTGCAAAAGCTTTAAGAAAATCAGACCATTCATGTTGCAGAAAACAGAAGAATGATGCAGAAATTCACTAGACAAAACAGCAAACATAAACAAAGAAAAACAGCTTTAGACACTCTAAAATCAACAGAAACTATCACTCAAAATAGAAGGTAAGGCAGCCAAATTTTATCAACTTGAAACTCAGCACTTTTCGCAGTGAAGGACTCTAAAACAGAATAAAAATAACTGCTAGAACTTGGAGAGAACAAGTCCGAAACAGAACAGAAAATGAAACAAAAATAAGCTAAAGACTAGCCAAATACAAAACAAAAACCATGCGATTAATCACCTAAACATGAATTCAGACAAGAGAAAAAAAGAAAAAAAAAATGCATGCTGACAGAAAAGAACAACAAAGCCGAGAAGCAACACTCAGCAGAAAACAGGGACAAACGACAGAAAACAGAGAAAATGTGATGCATGAAGAGCACTAGGCTCTGATACCACTTGATAGGCTACGGGCCTGCAAATGGGTGGAGAAACATGCAAACGGAAGACTTAAAATGCAACAACAGATCGGTGCTCAAGAACACCCAAAAACAGACGCGAAATTAGACGAAAAACAGAGGAGGAAACACGAAAATGGAAAGGTGCATTCGGTGATGTGGGTGAGAGATCAAATCGGTTTCTTTGCCACAGAGAAGACCGATAAGGGAAGGGAAATGGAAAATGGAGGTGATGACCCGTTGCTGGCCCAAAAGCTATCGAGCTTCGGGTGAGAAATTCGTCGTTGCCAGCGACGAAATCACAGCGAAGGGAACAGGTTTCGCCGCCCACCGGCGACTGAGTATTCCTCCGAGCAACCTTGGGCTCGAGGAAGACTTGGGCGAAGCCATTGGCGCTGGGCGCCGGCGACACCGAGAGAGAAGCTCCCTCTTTCACGGAGAAACTTCGACAACGAACAACGTTCTGGTTTTCCAAAGATTTGTATTACTGGCTAAAGAAATTACAGAACTACAAGGGGAGCTAAATACACCGAAAAAGAAGATGGAGACTTCTGGCGAGGGCGACGGAATGCGGCTGTGCAGATGACCGTTGGCGAAGAAGGATATAGCCGTTCGCGTGATTCGGCTGAGGCGTGAAGCAGCGACAGTGAACCAGTTTTGGTTTTTAGGCTGAAGGGCGTGAAGCGGTTCAGCTTTGTTTCTCCTTAGCTTGGCCGGTTCACTTGGTTCAGTCCTTGGTTCAGTCCGGTTTAGCTTGGTTCCTCTCTTGATTTGGCTGGTTCAGCTTGGCTCCTCTCTTGCTTTGCTATCCTTTGAAGAGTATTACCAAAATATACATTATAAATGGCTAAAGTTTGCCAATTAACGAGTTTTAAACAAAACTAAAGTTTCCTAAAAATATATAATTAAATACAAGGCTCGTTTACACAATTTGAATCAAAGGAAAACAAATTCCCTCTTCATTAATTCTTTCCAAGCCTTGAGAATCCATTTACCTACAAAATTCCACAAGTCCATTAGATATATAAAAATACATAAATAAATACATACATTGACTTGTGCTCGATGGATCGGGACCGTGGGCATATCATCCCCTCCCGGTTCTTGAGGATTTGACCTCAAATCCAATGGTAAATATCATGGAAGATGCTACAACACTTAGGATAAAATTTCTCTACTAAAAGCTTAAACAAGTAAACCATAGTAGACACAAAATAAAATTATCCTAAAGTTTGAAAAATCATTTTACCATCCACAATGGTCTCAAATAAATTTCAAGATAAAATTGTTCATTTCAACAATTTAAAAAAAAACAAGCATTCAAGATAAAAGCAAGTTGGATGCAAGTATGATCGAACAATTTCATTTTCTAGCTAAGCTATCAAATAAATAGTGAACCACAAATATGAAATTTCCATTTTAAAAACAACACTTGGTTCACCTAATTTTAAATCCATAAAAAAATAAATAAGATTTTAAAATCAAGCTTAGCATAAGTTCAACTTAAATCCAAAATTCAAGAAAACAATTCTCCTTTTAACGATAGAGTGAGGATTTATCACTTCAAAAACAAGAGGCAACAATAATTTGATCACAAAAATTTTCTCTAGTTCTTATCAACAAATTAATTCAAGCTTAGACAAGGAGTATTAAACATGATATCCAAATTAGAGTAAGAACTTACAAGAAAGATTTGATCTCCAATATACAATTCATCCAAACAACCTACTATTCAACTAATTTCAAAGAAATTCAAGTAAGGTTTCATGGGTACATACCTTGTTGCCGAAAGACCTTTCCAACTCCATGGTTCATCCATAGCTAATGCTCAAAATTGGAGTAGAAAGCTAAAATATCCTCAAAAGATAAAACAATAGGCATATATTTTGATTTTACAATTTACCTTGGCCAACAACAATTAAACTAATTGACCAAGCACTAGACGTTAAAGTGAGACTCTAAATTTTAATTCCTAAACAAAGACAAACAAACAACACAAGCAACTAAGTCACAAGACTCAACCTAAAAGTCCTAAACATTTAATCAAACAGCACAACAAATCAAGCAAGTTAATCAAAGAAAATAAACTTGCAACTAATATCAATGATAAGCTATTGGGTCTAGGCAACCCTCCAGAACTTTTGTGGAAATCGTCACACTATCCCACACCCTTTATAGGCGACTGCCTCACACGGCGATCTGTCGGGCCCAATGACCAGCGGTAAACCTCGGACAATACCAACGGCCCACAGAGGAAGGCTCTTGGCCACAAACACAAATCACTCGACGTACAAGTGAATCCTAAATGACTAACAAGATAGTATATGACATGCTTTTGTTAAAAATATCGGACCTCAAGTTAACATAGTCCTAAACAAAACAAAACACTCAACTTGATGCAATCAAACAAGAGTTCAAAACAGAATTTATAAAAACATGGTGAATTGTAGGGAAAGGGACGGCGGAAAGAGGGTGATCGCCGTTGGGCAGTGATGCCCTGTTTTCTGAGAGAAAACCGTGGGGTGTGTGCTGTGAATTAGGGTTTCCCGATTTGGAAACTTCAGTTTGTTGTTAGATTATGCTGAATGGGTTGTAATGTGATAGAATTGCGACGAATTGAGTGAGTTTTGTTGAAAAACCGAAAATGAGAAATTTGAAATTCTAAAACCGATTCTGTTTTTAGGGGTTTTGACTTAGCTACGGTTAATCGTTTTAAATTCTCTCCTGGTATGTTAAACTAGGTTTTATGGGGAGCGTTTAGCCGCTGAAATCGAGACATTCCGATAAGCGTAGCAAAAGTTACACAAATTCAATGTTTAGATGAAATTCGGGTTCTGAGTGGGGAACCCTCAAATTGTGTGGCGTCAAGCTTAAATTAATCTGAATGAGTTAATTGACCATGAAATTAGTGAAATTGAGTTGAAAGTTAAATTTTGGGCGTTTTAGCGTAATGGACCGATTCTTTTTTTTGGGGGTTTTGGACCAGTTACGGCCACTCGTTTTAATTTCCCTTTTTAGTAGATTAAACTAGGTTATTAGAGGAGTATGTGGTCGTCGGAATCGTTCGATTCCGATAACCGACGTGAAAGTTATGCACGTCCAAAGTTTTGAGATGTTTTTAACCAAACCAAATTAGTGACCCGATTAATTGAGTTTTAGTTTGGCTATGCTAGAAATAGTAGTTTGAGAGTGAATTGGTGAACGTAACCTTGATTCTAATAAAGTTTGAATTTTGTATTAGGTCGAGCTGTAGGTGGACAGGAAACCGAGTATCCTCAGCGGGCTAAGACCCCAGGTAAGTAGAGGACGTTATGTTTTGCCTTCGGGCCTACACCACGGAACGGTAGGGAATTGTTGTTTGTTGATTTCTTTGCTTTGTTTGAATTGTGAGTTGGTTGCTTTGCTTTGTTCGAATTGTGAGTTGGTTGCTTTGCTTTGAGGTGTCTCGAGTGGAAGAATTTCTACTCGAGAGGTACGCAACTGTGTCTCGAGTGCTACTCGAGAGGTACGCAACTGTGTCTCGAGTGCTACTCGAGAGGTACGCTGTGTCTCGAGTAGAATGATATTCTACGAGAGAGGTACGCCCACGATTAATGAAGTGAGAACGTGATACATACAACCGAGAGTAGAAACCGCATGTGATAGGATTGAGTGCATTGTTGTATGGGGCTAGCATTGTTTGGTCATGTGTTGTGTTGTCGTGTTGGATAGTGTTGTGTTGCTGCGTTGCGTTGTCCTGTTGAGCGGTGTTGTGTTGCATGTGTTAGGGTTACGCTGTGTGAGTTGTGGTGGATGGTGTATGTTTATCTTTGTTATTCTCTACTTGCTAAGCGTAAGCTTACGTGTGTGTGGGTGTTCTGTGGTGTGGGTACAGGTTAGAGTTGCGAGGAAAGCTAGGATTGGGACGCAGTCGATGATGTACGCGGTATGCCGGTACAGGCAGTTGTTGGGGCGCCTCGACCATGGTCTTCGGAGAATGTGGGTTTTGTATTTTGGTAGTATTGTAAATGTCTGATTGTAAGTTGATGGAAATGTGTAGTTCTTTTTGGGTGAATGTCTGATGTGTATTTGTTGTATATAGTTATAGTTCAGGGTGATGTATTACCCTGTATTGTGAATGATTGTTAGAGATTTCGTAGATTAGTTAGATTGTTAGGAATATTCTGGATCTGTTTGGGATTGGATTGTATGCAGGTATCTAGCATTTTGGAGGCGCCATTTTCAGGCGTTACTTTGCCAAAATTTTCGGGAAGGACGCCGTGGTGCTTAAAGGTTAGGATTAAAGGAGTCTAGGCAACTAGGTATGACCTAAAAGAGTTTTAGGAGATTTAGTTTAAATCCTGCGGTGTTAATTTTATTTTTTTTTAATGAGGTTTTAACGTGGGACTGGTTAGCAAAGTAGCGCACCGAGCCAGGGTGGGTTCGGGGGCGTTACAAGATGGTATCAGAGCATAAATGGTCGAGTCGTTCAAAGGATTACCCGACAATGCCGGCCGCCATGCAACGTGCTTCACCGACTGTAAGTATTTCTTTCTTTTAGTTAGTTCATAATTAAGATTAGATTGTTTTAACCTTGTATAGAATCGAAACGAAAATGGAAAGGAACCTAAGACGACCCGGACGACCTAGAAATGAACCAGAACAGCCTAGAGAGCAACCTGAGGATCCTAATAAGCAACTTCGGGATCTATTGAACGTGCAATCTCAGCTGCTCGGTATTTTGATGAATCAAGGACTACCGGGAGGTTTGACGGTAGGGTCCGGCTCTGGAGCGGGCTCAAGTGGAGAGAGGTTAAGAAGATTAAAACCTCCGGCATTCGAAGGGCGTTTGACGGATCCGACAGCTGCCGAGAGTTGGATATGTACGGTGGAAGAGATGTTTAGTGTCGCAGAGGTGGAAGAACAAAATAAGGTTAAATGTGCTACCTTCCATTTGTCGAATAGTGCTCAGAGCTGGTGGGGAACAGTAAAAGCCACAACAGATATTCAGAGCATGACTTGGGAGGAATTTAAGGAGCTGTTTTATGATAAATATTACAACCGAACGGTTTAAGGTGCGAAGCGATCGGAGTTCATGGCTTTAAAACAAATCGGATCTGTAGGAGAGTATATTCAGCAGTTTGAATCATTGTCTAGATTTGCCAGCCACATGGTTAGTAGGGAAGAAGATAAAATATTTCAGTTTGTGCAGAGCTTGAAGCCAGAGATTGAGATGCTGGTAAAGACGTTCGGAATTGAAGGAATACCATTTTCTCGAGTGGTGGCTAAAGCCATAGAGGTAGAGGAAGCTGCTGGTAAATTGATTAGACCGGCAGAAGTTATGGGTCAAATATTCACGGGAATTACAGGCCAGATGAACAGTGTTTGGTCATCTTCTCAGTTTCAGGGAACAAAGAGGCCAGGAGGCGACTTAAATGATCAGCGAAGAGGGAAGAAGCAGAGAAGGTATCCACAATGTTCTAAGTGTTTAAGGATTCATCCAGGGGAATGTGGACAGTATGCAGGAAGATGCTACAATTGTTTTGAAACTGGGCATATTTATCGGGATTGTGCAATGCCAAAAGTCATTCGGTGCTTCAGATGTAACCAGCCTGGTCATGTAGCTAAAGATTGTTCTGCATCAAAGAAATGAACAGCCATGACTTCAGGTACGATATTTGTAATTTCATGGCTGTTGTTACATTGATAGACATGGGTGTGTTGTATATTTTGGTAATATCGGTTTTCGTAGTAAAGTTAAGTTAGTAATTAAAGTTAGTTTGATGTTGATTGGTAGGGTATTGTTAGAACTTTCGTGAGTGTAGAGAAGAGATTTAGGATTACTTGTTGTTATAAATACTTGAACAGATAAGATGGCAGAATTTGTTCCACAGCATCAAACTAGGTCGGTGATTGAGGAAGGAAGTTTAGAGATCTATTTAGAGTTAGAAAAGTCAATGCATTTGTGATAGTAAAGAGTTAAAGCTTTATGTTAGATACTTAGATAGAAAACCGGTTGATCGTTAAGGAAGGGGTACTGTCTTAGGGGATTACTCAATCAAGGGTGGTTGTAGAGGTGCGAAAACATTTTTGGAGCGGCATGGTTTTGGGGAGTATAGTTAGAACTCGAGTGGTAGAGGAAAAGAGAGTAGATTGGTTAGTAAATTTTGGAGAGAAATCCTAGCGAAATGAGATATTGTATAAATGTTGAGAAAATTGTTAAGTATGGAGACTATGATTTGAGGAGAGATAGAAATTATAAAGTGAAGGAATTTGCATGAAGAACGTTTGAGTGTATTAAGGATAAGGACTCGTATGTAACAAAGTTTGAAACCGTTATTTTCGTGATTGAGGAGATTAGTTAACTCTAATGAAAGATTAAGATAAAAAGATTAGTCATTAAAGATTTAGTGTTTCATGTGAAGTTGACGAATCTAAAAGATATTGAATAAGAACGATACGAGTTAGAGTATGGAGCGAATAGTTGGGAAGGAGTTAGTTAAATCTAAAAATTTATAAGGTCTGGTAGCAACTATGGTAGAAGTTGAACAAATTAAGCATAGTGAAGATAATTATGAGAACTCTGATAGTACTTGTAGTACTTGAAGAATGAGGAATAGATTTAAATAGTAAAAGTGTACCAAGGATAGTGTCTGCATGATTAATGAAATGTCGTGATGGGAATGAAACGTTAGAGTAGTGGAGAATTTAGATTTGAGGATTTAGGATAAGATGTTATTTTTGAGTTCTTGATGTTATAACATGGAGGTAGTTTTGGAGATTTTTTTTTTAGATTTGAGGTCGTATTGTAAGTGTGTGATGAACATTGGATTAGACAATTAAGTGACTAAATGAACTTAGCATGATGAGAAGTGGAGAGTTAGAACTAAGTTAAAGGGATTTAAGAGTCCTTGTGATAACTGAACTAGTTCACGTCAATAGATGTAGGTGTATGAGTAGGAGAGCTAGGGAGTACGGAGTAAGGTGAAGTTAAAGATTTTGGAGATGTAGTACCAGATGAGTTTTGTCAACGCACAAAGTTAGGTGATGAGTTTGGAATGGGCAAGTTGAGAAAATGTAAGACTTTGAAGAAATAGTGAAGACATGAGAACTTGTCATTTATGGTTGGTGAGTAGAAGAGAATGGAACTTTGAGGATTTAGAGTAAGAAGGATATTGATTGAATTCTTGGGGTCACGATATTGAAGTGAGTTGAAGAATTGAGGTAGTTATGTAAGGTCAAACGATGTTAAATAATAGGACGAATAAGATTGCTCCGTAGTGATAAATTTACTAGGTGATCAAGGATTTAAGTTGAGAATTCAGTTAGAAGGGTTTGAGGATATGGATTAGATTATAGTTAGTGGACTTGTGAGTTGAGGCATGTAGTACCCGATAGGTGAGTAAGGGTATTGGGTAGGTGAGATGTGATGAGTACACTGAGAAATAATAAGGCCACAAATTTTGAGGACAAAATTTTTGTAAGGAGGGTGGATTGTAACACCCGGGATTTTTTTAAAAAGGAAAAAAAAAATTGGAGAGAAAATAAAAGAATAATAAAATAGGTTGTTTTAATTGATTTAAAAGAAAAGTTAATGGTTTCTTAAATTAGGTGCGGGTATTCCAAATGAAATTAAGCCGTGGGTTGTAATTTAAGAACGGGATTTAACGGAATTACGTAAGTTCAAACATATGAGGGCAAATTAGTAATTTAGCTTAAAAATTAAGTTAAATAAAATAAAATAAAAAATATTTTTTTTTTATATTGAAACAGAATGGCTTCGCGAGGAAGCCATTCTGCTTCTTCTTCAGCCCGAGCCCACCCCCCCCCCCCCCCCCCCCCGACGAGAGAGGAAGCGCGAGCGCCATCCCTCCGACGGCGACAACGCGACTCCGGCCCCCATTCCGACGAGCAAGCTCCGGCGATCATAACCCCTCCCTTTTCCTCTCCGATTTCGTGCACAAATTGGACGAAAACAGGTTAGTTCTTCCCCTGTTTCCTTTCTGTTTTGATGGCCGAGGGTGCGATGACGTTTTGTTTTCAAACCTGGGATGGTTGGGTACTGAATTGTAGGGAAAGGGACGGCGGAAAGAGGGTGATCGCCGTTGGGCAGTGATGCCCTGTTTTCTGAGAGAAAACCGTGGGGTGTGTGCTGTGAATTAGGGTTTCCCGATTTGGAAACTTCAGTTTGTTGTTAGATTATTCTGAATGGGTTGTAATGTGATAGAATTGCGACGAATTGAGTGAGTTTTGTTGAAAAACCGAAAATGAGAAATTTGAAATTCTAAAACCGATTCTATTTTTAGGGGTTTTGACTTAGCTACGGTTAATCGTTTTAAATTCTCTCCTAGTATGTTAAACTAGGTTTTATGGGGAGCGTTTAGCCGCTGAAATCGAGTCATTCCGATAAGCATAGCAAAAGTTACGCAAATTCGATGTTTAGATGAAATTCGGGTTCTGAGTGGGGAACCCTCAAATTGTGTGGCGTCAAGCTTAAATTAATCTGAATGAGTTAATTGACCATGAAATTAGTGAAATTGAGTTGAAAGTTAAATTTTGGGCGTTTTAGCGTAATGGACCGATTCTTTTTTTTGGAGGTTTTGGACCAGTTACGGCCACTCGTTTTAATTTCCCTTTTTAGTAGATTAAACTAGGTTATTAGAGGAGTATGTGGTCGTCGGAATCTTTCGATTCCGATAACCGACGTGAAAGTTATGCACGTCCAAAGTTTTGAGATGTTTTTAACCAAACCAAATTAGTGACCCGATTAATTGAGTTTTAGTTTGGCTATGCTAGAAATAGTAGTTTGAGAGTGAATTGGTGAACGTAACCCTGATTCTAATAAAGTTTGAATTTTGTATTAGGTCGAGCTGTAGGTGGACAGGAAATCGAGTATCCTCAGCGGGCTAAGACCCCAGGTAAGTAGAGGACGTTATGTTTTGCCTTCGGGCCTACACCACGGAACGGTAGGGAATTGTTGTTTGTTGATTTCTTTGCTTTGTTTGAATTGTGAGTTGGTTGCTTTGCTTTGAGGTGTCTCGAGTGGAAGAATTTCTACTCGAGAGGTACGCAACTTTGTCTCGAGTGCTACTCGAGAGGTACGCAACTGTGTCTCGAGTGCTACTCGAGAGGTACGTTGTGTCTCGAGTAGAATGATATTCTACGAGAGAGGTACGCCTACGATTAATGAAGTGAGAACGTGATACATACAACCGAGAGTAGAAACTGCATGTGATAGGATTGAGTGCATTGTTGTATGGGGCTAGCATTGTTTGGTCATGTGTTGTGTTGTCGTGTTGGATAGTGTTGTGTTGCTGCGATGCGTTGTCCTGTTGAGCGGTGTTGTGTTGCATGTGTTAGGGTTACGCTGTGTGAGTTGTGGTGGATGGTGTATGTTTATCTTTGTTATTCTCTACTTGCTAAGCGTAAGCTTACGTGTGTGTGGGTGTTCTGTGGTGTGGGTACAGGTTAGAGTTGCGAGGAAAGCTAGGATTGGGACGCAGTCGATGATGTACGCGGTATGCCGGTGCAGGCAGTTGTTGGGGCGCCTCGACCATGGTCTTCGGAGAATGTGGGTTTTGTATTTTGGTAGTATTGTAAATGTCTGATTGTAAGTTGATGGAAATGTGTAGTTCTTTTTGGGTGAATGTCTGATGTGTATTTGTTGTATATAGTTATAGTTCAGGGTGATGTATTACCCTGTATTGTGAATGATTGTTAGAGATTTCGTAGATTAGTTAGATTGTTAGGAATATTCTGGATCTGTTTGGGATTGGATTGTATGCAGGTATCTAGCATTTTGGAGGCGCCATTTTCAGGCGTTACTTTGCCAAAATTTTCGGGAAGGACGCCGTGGTGCTTAAAGGTTAGGATCAAAGGAGTCTAGGCAACTAGGTATGACCTAAAAGAGTTTTAGGAGATTTAGTTTAAATCCTGCGGTGTTAATTTTATTTTTTTTAATGAGGTTTTAACGTGGGACTGGTTAGCAAAGTAGCGCACCGAGCCAGTGTGGGTTCGGGGGCGTTACAGGTCTCTATCGGATGATGCTTAATATGTCACGTGTGATTCACATGTAAATCGGTAGATGTAGATGTTTTCGCTATCAGAAGAAGTGAGTATTAAGTCTTGTCGTTTTGTGACCGGATGATGCTTATTATGTCACGTGTGATTCACATGTCAACCGGTAGATGTAGATGTTTTCGCTATCAGAAGAAGTTAGTATTAAGTCTTGTCGTTTTGTGATCGGATGATGTGGGTAATTACGCTTTGTCATTTAGTAATCGGTAGAGGTCTTCTACCGGGCGATGTCCATGAGTCACATGAAACGCTCGTGTCCATCGGATGATATCTTCTACTGGGCGATGTCTATTGAGTCACGTGGAGTGCACGTGACATTCAGGGAATGTGTTCCTATCGGTAGATGTCTGCAAATCCATGCAGCCTGCGAACGATGATGTCGAGTGGTCTGAGGGCACTTTCCTTCTGCCCGAACATGTTATGGATTCGATGTCTGTGTCATGTCGATCGACTCTGTGACTGACTGTATCGATAGTCTTATGAGGGAGCCGAGTTTTTGAAGGGTTCATTTTTGTCAGATATGGCATTGTCCTTGAGAACTGTTTGAAAAAAAATATATAGAGAGTAAACTTAGTGTAAATGATTTACGAAAATTAAGAATCAGTCTCGGCCTTAATAGGGTCGTTACATAAACCCTCAGTACTGGGTTGCTTTTCTGTTTCCTCTTTTTGGTTATTATTCTTTGGTTTCTCCACCTTCTGTGGCTTTTCTGGAATCTCTACTTCTCTTCTATTCCTTAATAGAATAGCTTTGCAGTGTTCCTTTCCCGGTCTCTGTGGAATTTCAGTGTCACTGGGTAGTTGTCCCATGCTCTTTGTATTTGCAGATTGAGCTAGTGCCCCAATTGGGTTTCAATATTCTTTATAGAGGCTGCTAAATTCTGCAATATTATGTCTGTCTTTGAAGCATATTCCCTTGCAAAATTATTTGATTTTTCTTGAGTTGCAGGTTTTTGAATTTGCTGAGTGTAGTTCTGGGCATAATTATCGGCAGATTTTATAGGTGTTGCATTGTTCTATTGCTGCGAATTCCATTGGAAGTTCAGATGCTGTCTCCATCTAGGGTTGTACATCTGTGAGAAGGGATTATTGTTTCAGTTATACCCCACATAATTTGCAGATTCGGTAGGGCATGAACTATCATCATGGTTCTCCCCGCAAAAGATGCATGAAATCTCCCATATTTGTGGCTGATGCTGTTTGTTCATAGCTTTGATGGTATTTTCTAGTGAAGCTATCTTTGCATTAAGAGCAGCTACTTCATCAACTTCATAAACTCCAGGTGCTCTCCTTGCAGTTGTATTCCTATCTGATGGCCATTGATAGCTGTTCACCGCCATTCTTTCCAGTAAGTCATATGCCTAATTAAAAGATTTTGACAGCAGTGTTCCATTGGCTGCTGCATCAATGATAGATCGGGTTTGTCCATTTATTCCGTTGTAAAACGTTTCCAACTGAATCCAATGAGGGATCCCGTGATTTGGACACTGTCTCAGTAGTTCTTTAAATCTATCTCACTCTTCGTAGAGTGATTCGCCACCCCTCTGTTGGAAGCTGGTGATGTCATTTCTCATTCTTGCGTTCCTCACTGGTGGGTGATACTTCATAATAAATTTCTTAGCAAGATCCTACCAAGTAGTAATGGTATCAGAAGGAATACTGGTCAACCAATCCCTGGCTCTATCTCTCAAAGAATATGGAAAGAGTTTAAACCGGGTGTTACAGAGAGTTAAGAGATAATTGTAAAAATTGGCAAAAGTTTTTCTCTCGATCTTCTATTCTTCCTTTTATACTCGTCTCTAAAGAGTTCGTACGCAGAAAAACTAGTCGTTGAGATCTGGAGTCGCTATCACGCTCGGCGGAAGACTTCTTAATTCGGAAGATGTTATGCAAGTGCACGAAGTCTTTATTCGGTCGAAGTCACTTTCGGAAGATGTTCTTCTAGCGGACGAAATCTTTGTTCGGATGACTTCGTTATTTGTTCGGCATCTTTATTTGTTTTGGACGACATTGATTTCAGATGACTCTAAGTCTGGACGATAAAACTTTCTGTTGACTTCTAAGTCTGGACGACGTTATTCCCAAGGAAGACTTCGGTCGATAATCTATTGGTTCTGCCATCGGTCGACTTTGTGTTGTTCATTTGATATATCTGGTCGATGATCTTCAAGTCTGCTTTGATTTGGTCGATGTTCCTTTACCATTTTGCATGCACCAGACACGACTACCAACACTTAATCAAAATCGTTAGAAAACATAATACCCTTTTTAAAGGGCATTTCTAAACAGATACTACCACGATTCACATACATAATTATAAATATCATTCATTGCTAATTTTCATCATTTTATATTTAATATTTCACATTAATCATAATCATAAAAAATATAGTCATACTTAAAACATATTTTAAGTTAACACACATGACTCATTATCAGCAGAGCTCACCAAGTAAGTCTGTAAGTTCAATGTGCTACCCAGATTTGATCTACATATTTATTCTACGTACAACCACAATAGCTTGGATTGTTTGTTGCCTTTCCGTTCATTATGTTTTGGCGCTTCGCTTCTTGCTCTTTTGGCAAGACATGATGCAATGTTAACATTCAAATCATTCCTCACTGTCTCGATTATTGAAAGAATTTCTCACATAGGTTGACTTTTGAACTTATCCAAAAATTGATTTGCCACCCATTTTCCAGTAGCGTGTTGATTCTCAATTTTCCTTGAACAGTTGGGAGAATAGTTGAAACTCTTTATTTGAAACGTAAGCTCATTTTGCATCTTCGAAGCATGCAGTCGCCAATCACCTTCATTTTCTTCACACACAGTCATCAGTCGTCGAGATTCATTTTTAATTAATTTGATCACATGACCATTATTCAAAGCATATTCTACATTGTGATACAATTTTTGTCCCTGTCGGAGCTCGGATGCTCGCCGACGTTCCTCTCTCTCTCTTTTGGTGTGCGGTGCTTGGGTGGGGAAATGAAAATAAAGATGGAGAAGACCTTTTTCTCTCTCTCATTTTCATTTAATAAAATTAATAAATTTTAATTTAAAATTTATTATATCATTCAATTTATTAAATAACATAACATATCACACATTTACATATATATACGTTCCACTAATAACACATATGTAAATACTCTACTCATATATCGAGCCAAGAGTCAAACAAACCAACGCACTGCATGATACTTTGTTCGATAAAAATTCCACTTACGACATCTAAACTCCAAAATTTGACCAATTTACCAAAACGCTTATGTGACCCATAATGATAAAATTGGGTCAAATCCCTGACACGTCACCAGTCAACAAGTGCGAAATATTTACTCATAAATTATATCGTTTAAAAATCTCGGGTTTTACACTAACCACCTCGTATAGATTATTTACTCTAACTAGCAAAGACAGGATATCGAAACCGAACTTGATCTCTAAAAATGTTGGCGATTTCAAATTTAACCTCTTTATATATAAGGGTTAAAACCAATTTGAACCCCAAAGTATTAGTTTAATTTGAAACATCTCTTAAGCTAAAAACTCTAACAACTAAAAATTTAATATAATATACAGAGTTTAAACCAATTTGAAGCCAAAATATGAGTTTAATTTTAAAGACCTCTAAACTAAAAACGATAACAACTAAAACTTTAAACTATAAAAAATATAATAGATCAAACCCTGGCAGGTGGTCGATCACCCCTTGTTCTAAATTTATGCCTAGAACGGGGGGCCAATTAACCCCCGTTTTGAATTAACGCCGAGAACGAGGGGCCGATTATCACCCATTCTTTCTAGTGCTTACATGGCACTAGACGTATTGGGTTTGGAGGTTAATGGTGGGGGCAGGTACCCCCCGTCCAACGTGCATTTCACGTGATTGGAGAACGAAGGGTCCTCGCCCCGCAACGTCCCCTCATTCCTGCCTCCCCATTTTAGAGGTATTCAAGGATTGGGGGTCACTGCCCCGAAATGACCCCTCATTCCTGGCCTACCCATTTTAGAGCGTGTTTGGGAACAAGTGGTCATATTTTTTGGTAAGATTGAGAACGGGGGGTTACCGCCCCGAAACGGTCCCTTGATCTCAATTATTTTGTATGAGAATAGGGGTCGTTCTCAGGAATGGCCAATCTCAAGAACGGGGGGTCGATCTACGATACTATATAAGGAAACGACTCTCCATTCTCACCCCCCGGCTGGCAAAAACCTTAAAACCTCTCCACTATTTTCTTGTTCATACGAATTTTTCTTTGTGTTAGCAAAGTTTATGGATTCTGATTCTTGTAGATCGGTTGATTTAGACGATACAATAACTTGAGATGTCAATATGAACTGATATTCATATTTTATGCCCATATATGGTGATCTTCAGGCATTCGATTACCTAAAAGATAATGAAAAAATAGAGGTGTAATCGACATCCAAAACTATATAGACGATGAGCTTTGAATACCGGTCAACTCGGAGGATGATGCAGTGGAAAGCATACCGGTAAGGGCAATTAGAGAAAAAAATATTATAATATGCTTTGAATCATGGTTATAGGATCAAATTCATTAAAAGTGAATATCGGTTACTGACGACCGTGTGTGAAGACATATGTGATCGACAAGTACATGGTTCGAAGACGCAAAATGAGCTTACGTTTCAAATAAAGAATTTCAATGATTCTCACAATTGTTCAAGGAAAATTGATAATCAACACGCTACTGTAAAATGGATGGCAAATCATTATTTGGATAGGTTCAAAAGTCAACCTACGTGGAAAATTCATTCCATTATCGAGATAGTGCGAAATGATTTGAATATCAACATTACACCAAGTCTTGCCAGAAGAGCAAGAAGCGAAGCACGAAAACTTATTGAATGGAAGGTCGACGAACAATACAAGTTATTGTGATCGTAAGTAGAAGAAATACGTAGATCAAATTTTGGTAGCACATTGGGCCTACAGACTTGGTGGGCTCGACCGATAATGACTCATGTGTATTCGAAAGAATGTATATGTACATAGCCTTGCAAGGCAGGTTTGCTACAGTGTGATAGATCTATTATCTGTTCGTATGGTTGTCATCTTAAGGGCTTGTGTCCCTGCCAATTACTGACAGCCGTCAATATTGATGGCAACGATGGAATATATCTCGTTGTTATTGCCAATGTGGAATCAAAGTGTATGGACTCATGGACGTGGTTTTTGAAATTATTGAAGGAAGACCTACAGACTAAATCGGGATACAGATGGACATTTGTTTCGGATCGATAAAAGGTATAATGCATTTTCAATTGTACTTTCAAATATTGGGGCGTTGTGGGAGTTATATTATTTTATGTTGACTCTCTTATTTTTTAAAGTACCAGGGGTTGTTGCCTACTGTGTAGCAGGAATTACCATCAGTCGACCACTGCTACTGCCTCCGACATATGTACGCAAATTTCAAAAATCAATTTCGGGGCAGAGTATACATAGATGCAATGTGAAATGCGACTAGGGCAATCACAACTTTCATTTTGGAGATAGAAATGAGAAACTTACATCAGATTAACTCGGATGCTCATGCATATCTTCGAGGCATAAACTCTAGATATTGGGTGAGTCATGTATTTTCTTTGATTCCCAAGTCTGAATTGGGATTAAACAATTTATGTGAGTCATTCAATGCAGTTCTATTATATGTTAAAGACAAACCGATTCTGACCATGTTCGAGATGATCCGAAAGTGCTTGATGACTAGCTCGCTCGATGATCTTCTATATCAACATGTCGTATGACAGATTCTTGTTGCATGTTCGACCGATCTCAAGCATGTGACCTAAAATCACGAAGCCAGGGTTAAACATCTTTCTATTGTACAACTTCTCTATCACATAGAGATCCATGCAGCGTACGAGATCTTTATGTTCATCCCGAGGTAGAATGGTGTGGGTTATCAGATCGTGAATAACCCGAGCTCTGACGTTTAAATCCTTGGATTTAGGCTTCACTAACCCTTCGATGTTTGCATTTCAATGAATTTTCCTAACGAAGTCAAGTCTCTCTGCTGTTTTGAAAAAAATCACAATCTCGAGAAGCATGGTAGTATCTCTCCACCTCATTCTCTTCTCCGGCAAATCCAAGCACTTCATTAACAGTCTCTAGAGGTATCAAAATCTCTGTACTAAGGATGTACGTCTTCAAACATCCTGACCTCTCGATAGAGGTCAAGTTTGCATAAAACAAGCGAACAAGTCTATCGCAGCTATTGCCCCTCAATCTGTACATTTCGTGTAAGGAGATTCTGTCGAACATCTCCTTGATCTTCAATGACTCCCAACCTCTAAAGCTGACGGTCTTTGAATGAATAACTGAGCAGTTTGACATATCCCGCTCAAACCGCTCCTTACACATATGATTTCAAAATTCATTAGAAAAATACCCAATTGGCGGTCGTTGTGCTTTGCACGGAGCATCTTGTGATGACGGTGGTTGGTTTGTCAGACTCCCTTGAAATCGTCCTCCTTCTGACATCGATGAGCGATTTGACGGAGGCCGTTCGGTAGGGCCACCTTGTGATGGTGTAGTTTTTTGTTTAATCGTCAATTGGGTGCCATTTGAGGTGAATTAGGCGATTTAGGTTGAATTGAGGATTTGGAGATTTTGATGATCTAGAGCTCGAATTTGTGGGATTTTTTGATGATATTGGAAGACAATGATTAGGGATGGGGAAATCAACACGGTAGGGGCGTGAAATTGTCAAATTTTGTGTTGGAATTGTGGTTGGGCCAAAAGAAAATCAGATTTTTTAGCAATGGAGCGTGGAAGGGGGCAGATTTTTTATATACTGTCAACGATTGGCCCCCGTTTTGGGGCAATGACCTCCCGTTATCAGCCCTAATTTAAAGAACGAGGAGTCACCTTCCCCCCGTTCTCCAGCCCTAATTTTGAGAATGGGGGATCACCACCCCAAAACCACGCCGTTTGTAAACATTGTTCTTGAGAACGGGGGATCATTTCGGGGTGGTGACCCCCTATTCCCAAATATCTTTAACATGGGGAGGCAGGAATGGGAGGCCTTTGAGGGATAAGGACCCTCCGTTCTCCAATCACGTGCGGTGCACATTGGACAGGGGGTACCCGCCCCCCACATTGACTCCCAGACCTAATACGTCAAATGTCATGTAAGCACTAGATAGAATGGGTCGTGATCGACCCCCCATTCTTTGCGTTAATTCAGAACGGGGGGTGGGGGGTGATCGACCACCCGTTCTAGGTGTAAATTAAGAACGGAGGATGATCGACCACCCGTTAGGGTTTGATCTGTTACATTTTTTATAGTTTAAGGTTTTAGTTGTTATAGTTTTTAGTTTAAGAGTGTTTAAAATTAAACTCATATTTTGGCTTCAAATTGATTTTAACCTTGTATACTATATTATTAAGTCAACTGTTCGCATCATTAAAAATTAGAGTTCTGCCTGCTCAGATTTGTTCCTGGTTTTGTCTGGATAAGAATTTTAGACTCAAGAAAAGTTTGACTGAAAAGAAATTGAAAGAGCTCGTCGCCGAAAACGGGAAATGGCCATCTGAGATTTGAGTTACTTGAACGCTAGAGCATTTATGGTTGGGATCCAACTATTTGACTGAGGCAGCGACTCCTATGCGCATCATACGGATGTCGCCGTCAGAGCCTTCGTCTTCTTATCAGACTCTCCATCATCATCACATTAGTTGATTTTCAAGTTCAATTTGACTCACTTCCAAGCGCTAATGAACTCGCCACCCCAATGTTAGAAATAATGTTGAATTGAGTAAGTAGGTTTTTTACTTACGTGTCTAGAGTTTACTAAGTCAAAGACCATCAATAATTTGTCTTATTCTTATGGGGTAGTTTGAATGTGTTTGAGGTTTATTAGGAGTCTGATTTCATGTTCTTTAGTGGGTTAGTGGGAACATGAATATGGCAGAATCTGTTGCATTTGATTTGTATAAATTTTTCAGTTTGGATATTGAATAAAATGGGAAAAGAACATCTTCAAGTCGTTTGGCTCTCGCCCTCAAAGTGTTTGTTAAAAGTCTTGTGTGAAAGTTCCTCCTTGCTGTTAAATACCTCTCTTGATTTTGCAGTCTAAGAGAGAAGTTATCTGTTTAAACAAGTTATAAACCTAACATCTGGTATCATAGCCACTACTGAGGTATGCGAAGAATTTTTTCAGTAATGGTAAGCGTTTCAAATAGAGTGAGCATCGCACAACCAGCAATTCCAATTTTTCAAAGCTGTAACTATAATGTTTGGAGCACGGAAATGAAAACTCTCTTCATCTCTCATGATTTATGGGAGTTGATAGAAAATGGCTACAATGAAGAAGATGTAGCAATTGAAGTATTGAAAGATTTGTGAAAGAAAGATGCCAAAGCCCTTTTCTTCATTCATCAAGCAGTGGATGATGCTATTTTTTCTTCTCAGATTTTCAGCGGCAACTAAAGCAAAGAAAGCATGGGATGCACTCAAAAATGGGTATCAAGGCACAACAAAGGTGCTTACAGTCAAACTTCAAACACTCCATCGACAGTTTAAAGTTTTTCACATGAAAGAAGATGAGTCAATACATGATTGTTCCAACAATTTTATGGGCATTGTTAATCAAATGAGAAAGTATGGTGAGTAGATATCAGATCAAAAGGTTGTAGAAAAAATCTTGCGAAGTTTGACTCGCGAATATAAGTCAGCAGTGTCTGCTATAGAAGAATCAAAAGACTTGAGTGTCTTAACTATTGATGAACTATTTGGCTCTTTACAATCTCATGAAGAAAGGCACAAAAGCTTTGAGGAGAACTCTATCGAGAAGGCATTTCATACTAAACTGAAACTTTCCAACAATAGTGAAGGTGTGCCTGATCGCCAAAGCAACAATAACAATCGTGGAGGTTATTCCTTCCAAGGGAAAAGAGGAGGTAGAAGAAATAGAGGAGGTGGCCGTTCAAGTGATAGAAATCAACACTCAAGTGGCAAAAGTGAAACTGAAACTCGTAAGTTTAAATGTTACTACTATAATAAACCTGGCCATATAGAAAAAGTTTGTCATATGAAAGCAAAAGATGAAAAGCAAGCTAATTTCGTAGAAGAAAACGATAAAAATGAATCCGAAAATCTATTTCTTGCTTGCCATGTTGCTGATTTTTGTGGTTCAAATGTTTGGTATATGGACATCGGTAGTAGTAATCATATGACTACAAAAGTAGGAGATTTTGTTAGTTTGGACAGATCTGTTATAACAATTGTAAAGATGGTCGATGGAACAATCCACAAAACAGAAGGAAAAGGAGTTGTAAAGCTAAATTCTTGTGAAGGCTGCCACATCAAAAATGTTCTGTATGTTCTAGACTTGGATTCAAATCTATTGAGTGTTGGACAATTTCTAAAAGAAGGCTATTCTTTGTTGTTTTAAGACTATTCATGCATAGTTTTTACAGATAAGACAAAAAAGAAGTTGCTGTTCAAAGTTCCTATGGCAAATAATAACACGTTTCCCATTAGAATAAGTGATGAAAGTCAAGCACTTGCAGCCTCCACAGACAATGACAATTAGTTATGGCATCAAATGTATGTTCACTTAAATTTCAAAAGCATAAAATTGTTGACTGATGAAAATTTGGTGCAAGGGCTGCCTTTGCCTTTGATTGAACATCAAAGTGATATATGTGAAAGCTGTGCTCTCTGGAAGCAACACAGAGATGCATTTCCAAAACAACATGCTAAGAGAGCATCAAAACCTCTTGAGTTAATCCATGCTGATGTTTGTGGTCCTATGCAAACCTTTTCTTTAAATAACAATACATATTTTAAGGTATTTGTTGATGATTTTAGCAGGATGACGTGGTTATATTTTCTCAAAGAAAAATCTGTTGTGTTGTCCATCTTTAAGAAATTCAAATCTCTTGTGAAAAAACAAAGTGGATATCAATTGAAAATACTGCGTACAGATCATGGATGGGAGTTTCTATCTCATGCATTTGACAAATTTTGTGAAGACTGTGGAGTTTGGAGACAATTGATAGCAAGTTGCACACTCCAACAAAATGGGGTGGCAGAGAGAGTCTAGTAGAGATGACAAAGTGCATGTTAAAAGGTAAAGAACTTCCTAAATATTTATGGGCTGAAGCAATATACATTGTAGCATATATTTTAAATCATAGTCCTACAGCAACATTAGATCATCAAACCCCATTTGAAGCTTGTTATGATTGGAAGCCAAAGGTAATTCACTTTAAAGTATTTAGATGCACTTCTTATGTTCATACTCCATTTCAAAAAAAGAGTAAACTTGATGATAATTGTGTTAAATGCATATTTATGGGTTATAGTGAGAACACTAAAGGTAATCGTTTTTATGATCTTATTGCTAAGAAACTTATTATTAGTCGTGATCACTGATGAGAAAAAAGCATGGAATTGGGATGAGAAGCAGGCTGTCCATAAATTTTTTCAAGAAGAAGAAGAGATTGCAGAAGATGTCACTCGCAATTCAAACTCAATAAATGTCCCAGCAACTCCAACCAGCCCATTTAGTTCTTCTACATCACCTACAGATTCTGTTAGTCCAGCAAGCAACCCATCATCAAGTGGATCCTCTACACCATCAAGAAAATGGGGTTCCTTGAGGGAAATATATCTACGAACAAAAAGATGTCAACTAGCTGAAATTCAAGAACCACATTGCTTTGAAGAAGCTGCAATTTCAAAGAAAGGTCTGCTGCAATGGATACATAAATGAAGTCATTGGAGAAAAACCAAACTTGGGAGCTAGTTGATCTACAAGCAGGAAAGAAGGTGGTTGGACGAAAATGGATTTTCAAGCTAAAATTCAAACATGATGGATCAATTCAGAAATACAAAGCAAGATTAGTGTCCCGAGGATATATGCAAAAAGAAAGTATTGATTTCGATGAAACTTTCTCTCCAGTAGCAAGATTTGATACAATTAGAATTGTTTTGGTTATAGCTGCTCATTATAAATGGATTGTATATCAATTTGATGTGAAATCGACTTTTTTAAATGATTATTTAGACGAGGAACTGTTTGTGGAACAACCAACATGTTATAAGATTCAAGGGCAAGAAAAGAAAGTGTATGGACTTAATAAAACATTATATGGGCTGAAACAAGCACCAAGGGCTTTGTACAAGAGGCTTGATGGATACTTTACCTAAAATGATTTTGATAGAAGTACAAGCGAGCCAACTTTGTATGTGAAATCAAATGGAGCTGGTGAGATACTCATTGTTTGTTTTTATGTAGATAATTTGATTTATACTAGCAATAGCACTTCTTTGATTGCTGAATTCAAAATGCTTATAATTAAAGAATTTGATATAATTGACATCGGGATTGATGAATTATTTTTTTGAAGTGCTACAATGTGCTGCTAGAATTTTTATTTGTCAACAGAAATATGTCAAAGATCTTTTTCAAAAATTTATTTTGCAAGATTGCAATACTGTGAATACTCCTATGGCCACAAATAAGAAATTTAGCATTGAAGGAGGAAAAAAATCTGATGCAAGTATCTACCGAAGTTTGATTGGAAGCTTACTTTATCTTACCAACACACGACCTGACATTTCACAAGCTACGAGTCTTTTGTCAAGGTTTATGCAAAATCCAAACAAGGTGCAGTATGGAGCTACAAAAATAATCTTACGATACTTAAAGGGAACAAGTTCATATTGAATGTGTTATAATAATGATAATTTGAACTTACTTGGTTTCTCTAATAGCGATTGGGCAGGTTCGGTTGATAATCGAAAAAATATATAGGGATATATTTTAAAACTTGGGTCAAGTGCAATATCATGGAGCTCTCGAAAGCAACCCTCTACAGCTTTATCTTCATCAGAAGTTGAATACATGGCAGTAACTTCAGTCGCATGTCAAGCAATATGGTTACAGCAGATTCTGAAAGATATGAGGCATAAACAAATTGTTACAACAATTTTTTATGACAATCAGTCTACCATTGCAATGATCAAGAACTCAGTCTTTCATAATTGAACAAGGCACATTGAGATATGACATCATTTTATTCGCGAATTAGTTGCTGATGGAAGCATTCGATAGCATATTGCAACACAAATGAACAACAAGCTGACATGTTTACAAAGCCATTGCCTTTAGAATGAATATTTTAGGCAATTGATTGATGCTGTAGATTTCTGCATTAAGGGAGATTGTTAGAAATAATGTAGAATTGAGTAAGTAGGTTTTTTACTTATGTGTCTAGAGTTTACTAATTCAAAGACCATCAATAATTTATCTTATTCTTATGGGGTGGTTAGAATGTGTTTGAGGTTTATGAGGAGTTTGATTGCATGTTCTTTAGTGGGTTGGTAAGAACTTGAATATGGCAGAATCTGTTGCATTTGATTTGTAAAAATTTTCAGTTTGGATATTGAATAAAATGAGAGAAGAACATCTTTCAATCATTTGGCTCATGCCCTCAACAGGTTTGTTAAAAGTCCTGTGTGAAAGTTCCTTCTTGTTGTTGTTGAATATCTCTCTTGATTTTGCAGTCTAAAAGAGAAGTTTAACAGGTTATAAACCTAATACCGAAGAGGTTCTACGCTGAGAGAGAGAAATTTTGACATTATGGTACATGTATAGCTGTGCTAAAATTAAATGACTCTTGTTTATTTTATGGGGGGCCATAATCTCATAAATTTAATTCAACTAAGAAGATTTAAATTTAAAGCAAAACCTGTTTCATTGTGGACAATAAAGAAAAGTTATGGCAGTCACTTTCCTCAAGATAAAAATGGTGGTACCAAAAAGAAAACCCTAGGAATACACTATAAAACCAGGCCCTCATAAACGCTTTCAAGTGCCACCATTGTTGTGTGTGAGAAAGCACAGAGCAAAGGAACAGGCAGAAGGGTTTCTCTTCTGCCACCATTTTCAATGGACACCTCTTCTGGCATTGCTTCTTCTGTAGCTTCTGGCCTTTTTCTTTTCTTTCTAGGGTTTGCTTTTGTTCCCCGGATCGAAGCTCGAGCTTTCTTTGTATTCGGAGATTCTTTGGTTGATAATGGAAATAATGATTATTTACCTACTACTGCTCGGGCTGATGCTTACCCTTACGGCATTGATTCTCCTACTCACAGAGCTACTGGTCGTTTCTCCAATGGCTTAAACATTCCTGATATTATTAGTAGGTTTTTTCTTCTTTTTTTTTTGCCAATTTTTATTTCATTTTCTTCATGGGTTTTTGGGGATTCTTTGTCTTCTTTTGCCCTAACTGGGATTAATCTGTATTTTTTTCTTTTTTTTTTCTATCATTTTCTTCGTGGTTTTGAGGGATTCTTTGCATTATTTACCCCTAAAATGGGATTAATTTCTGTATTTTACTGAATTTTTTTTTCCATTTTCTGTCGTGTTTATTGTTTTTCATGGGTTTTTGGGATAATTTTTATATTTTTTTTTTTGTAATTTTGTAGGTGAAAAAATTGGATCTGAACCCACATTGCCATATTTAAGTCCAGAGCTGACTGGCCAAAATCTCCTGATTGGTGCTAATTTTGCTTCAGCTGGGATTGGAATTCTCAATGATACTGGTGTTCAATTTGTGAGTTTCCTTAAATATTTTATACTAATTTTAACTCTAATTTTCCAATATTTTATGTGACAAGATTAATATGATATTGCAGCTCAACATAATTAGGATTTCTCAGCAACTGCAGTACTTTGAACAATACCAGAGCAGAGTTAGTGCCCTAATTGGAGAAGATGAAACGAGGAAACTTGTCAATGGAGGTCTTGTTCTTATGACCCTTGGAGGCAATGACTTTGTAAACAACTACTACTTGGTTCCTTTCTCGGCGAGATCTCGACAATTCGCTCTTCCCGACTATGTCGTTTTTCTCATCTCCGAGTACAAGAAAATCCTCAAGGTAATTGAAAGCCATTTGAAAGTTGGGTTACGTGATAAATATGACATAAACGTGTCGAATATAACACTTTAAATCTTAAACAAGATTAACATACATTTATTTTTTGGTAGAACATTAATAAGATAATCTTGCAACTTACTAATTACAACTTATAGTCATAATTAATCATATCGATGATCAAGTCTCCAAAATGTTACAAATTAGTTTCAAGTTCTAGTATGGCGAAGTTCATGACTCTTCTATGAAAACATGTGCACTAAATTCCTGTTTGATTACTATATTAATATGATAGTCTTATAAATTCACATCTTTTGAAAAAAAAAAAATCTATTATAATTTAAATTGTTAATTTTATTTATTATTTTATGGGTTTTCTTGGGTCATATTTATTGAAGAGTGTGTATGTGATATAAAAAGTTATGGAAGGAGATCCTGTGGTTGGTGTATGCCAACAAGCTTTTTGCTGTCCTTTTAAATACCTTCATTAATGCCTTGTCAAATTTCACACCCTTTAGTATTGAATTGTCTATGTCCTTCATTTATTATTATTATTTACTGATTGTTTTATTATGGAATTAATTTAAATAAAAAAATTGTAGGCCGGAGACGTACTCATTTTCTAAACATTCTCGATTATTTTGGTAGATATTGACACGATCCAAGTTTAGTGTTGAATAAGTAGGTTTAGTTGTTGAGTTCTGGTGAAAATTAACGAATATATCGAGAAGACTCACTCAAATAATAACAATTTAGAAAGAGTTTTTTTTTTTTCCAAAGAATAATTGGTCTTTTTTTCTAAAGAATAATTGGTTTGGTGTTAAAAACGATGCAGAGAGTAAATGAGCTCGGTGGACACAGGGTTCTGGTGACAGGAACGGGACCGTTGGGTTGTGCTCCGGCAGAACTAGCACTGCGGGGTAGAAACGGAGAATGCTCGGAGGAGCTTCAAAGAGCTTCGGGTTTGTTCAATTCTCAGTTGGTGCAAATGCTAAACGAACTCAACACAGAAATCGGTTCAACCGTCTTTATTGTCGCAAATGCGGAGAAAATGCACTTGGATTTCATAAGTAACCCTCAAGCATATGGTATTCCCTTACAAAAACTCACACGTCCCCGTAACGTTATTATATTTTTAAGTGTAAATTAATTATAATATAATGTTTTTTTTGTGACAGGCTTTGTCACGTCAAAGGTGGCATGTTGTGGACAGGGACCATACAATGGGCTAGGATTGTGTACGGCGTCATCAAACCTGTGCCCTAACAGAGACGTGTATGCATTCTGGGACGCATATCATCCAACCGAGAGAGCCAGCCGTCTGATCGTCGGACAAATCATGATTGGGTCCTCCGAATACATGACCCCTATGAACCTCAGCACGCTATTGGCTGTGGATGACTCCAGTATCTGAAATTACTAATATCACCTTCTTTCTACCATTTAATTACGCTTTTATTTCTCTTTTTTATAATTGTTTTCTTTCTATTGAACTTTTAAACTAGACTCTTTGTACTTCTAATTTAATCATTTGTTCAGTATTTTTTTTAACTATTTATTTATTTTTATTTAACAATAGTATTTTTTAATTAATATCATATAGTTAGTCATAAATGATATATGTAGAGAAAATTAAAATATTTATACCGAGTATGTTACGTTTTAAAATACTCCTTAGCTCTAGTCAAATTTGCCAATTTTTCTTGAACTCTAGTAAAGTTGAACATTTTTTTTTTTTTTTTGCATTTAACTTTTCTCGTTTAACCGAATTTAGATAAATTACTTACAATTAATCATTTATGTTTTATGAATCAAAATGTGGCGACATTTTGTGATTTGTAGCATGACTGTGATGTTTAACATTTTACAGTGTCCTTGTCTAAATTTAGGGTTTCATATAGGTAGCTCCGTGACTGGTTGGGAATTTAATTGCCTGAAAAATTAGGTGATTAAATTAATAATAATCCATGTAATTTAATTGATTGTTAAATATAGTAATACAATTCGTTCTTATGTAAAATGCTTGTATTCACATTAATTAATTGATCCGCAATTAGGGTGTGTAATTTGAGATGATAATATCAATGAATGATTATAAAAGATGGTCAATTACTCAATACGAATAATCATTGAATTCATTATTTTAAATAATTACTGAATAAATAATTAAAAAGTTCATTTAATGAGGTAGGTGAGCTGTTTCTCTTCCTAAAATATAAAGACAAAAAATAATTCGCGGGGACATTATTACTTTCTGTTGAATATTAATAATATTTTAACTATTTATAATTTATTACATGAATACACTAATCAATATTAATTATGTCAAAAAATAAAAATTATAAAATAAATATAGCATTCCTCTTATTTCTTTTGTCCAAAGTGTAAATCTAAAAATTATTCGTTTTAGGTATATCGAGTTTTATGGTTTGTGTTAATTACATTGTTGCTACTTGGAACACAATAGAGAACCTATCTCCGATTAAAATAAACAAGGGTAACTATTGATTTTAATTCTGTACTATGCACTTTATTTAAGTTATCTCCGTACTAAAAAAAGTCAACAAACCAAACCCTGTATTTTGATTTTGTTATCAGTTTTGATATTCAATCAATAATTTCGTTAAACTATCATTTATTTAAAAAATTACCAAACGATATTGGATTCACTTAAAATTTTTACCACATGTTCACTACTTAATGAGAAGATAATCTGAAAAATATTCATATTTTTTGACACATATACGATTTATTGTAATTTTATTTTAGTAATTTATGAAAATATTATAATAAATCATAAAAGTTTTAGAAAATCACGAAAACTTTTCTATTATATACCCATGATAGTGTGAATATGTGGAAAATTTTTCAAATAAATATAATATTGTTTGTTATTTTTTTAAAAATTAATTTATAAAAAAAAAGAAGAAACGGAGATTAATTTTTAAAAAATACCAAAAGATATTGGATTTATTTAAAAAAACTTTCACATATTCACCGCATCATGGGTAGATAATAGAAATATTTTCATGATTTTCTAAAACTTCTATGATTTATTATAATAGTTTTATAAAATACTAAAATAAAATTATAATGAATCGTACATGTGTTAACAAATCACGAAAATTTTCAAATTATCTTCTCATTAAGTGGGAAACATGTGGTAAATATTTCAAGTGAATCCAATATTGTTTGGTAATTTTTTAAATAAGAATTTAACGAAATTATTGATGGAATGTTAAAACCGATAACAGAATCAAATTACAGGGTTTGATTTGCCGATTTTTTTAGTACAAAGGACTAACTTAAATAAAGTACATAGTACAAAATTAAAATCGATAATTACCCAATAAACAATTATGATATAAATGATGTTTTTAAGAAAATAGTATAGAAAATTGATCGAGTTTAATATAAGTTATTGCAAGCGTGTAATTTAGTCATAGAAAATAACAAGTTCTTACAGTATATTTGTGCTTTCTTGTTTATTTGCCAAAAATAATAATTTCTAGGGCTGTATTTTATTTAACCTAATTAGAGCCCTAAGATGAGAATTGAGATTAGGTCAATCATTATGGCAGCGAACTTAAAAGCCAATTTAATTAGGTTGGTTTCTTCAATCAACCCCCCATTAAAAATATTTACTAGGATAATCAATTAACCTGTAATTATACTAAAATTGAAGAATTTGATTCCTACAAGCATTTCTAAACATAGTTTTATCGAAGTAAATGTAGGCTTAAATTCCTAGTAAAATTTCTCGGGTTTACTAACTTGACCATATTCTTAAGTCCCGCTCCTTAAAACTAGTGAATATACGAACTCTAACGATGTTTTATTAACCGGTTGTTCTACAATATTTTCTATTCTTATATTGTGATGTATTATTTTCATTTTATTCAAATAATATATCATTATAACTAGATATAATTCATCTTATTCGTTATAATATAAATATTATATTATTGTTATTTTTTTTAAAGTTTAGGGAATTGCTTACCTATATAAACCCTACCCTTCTCCCTTCATCAACAAGCTCCAACGTTGCACTTATTTTCAGCTTTTGTCTTCTTCATTTGCTCTGGTTGTCAAGTATTCCAATGGGTTCTTCGTTAGTTTTAAATTTGTGGAAGCTTTTGAGCTTAGCGATGGCTATGGAAAGCTTGATTTCTCGAGCAGAAGCGAGAGCTTTCTTTGTTTTTGGAGATTCTCTGGTTGATAATGGCAATAATAATTTCTTAGCAACCACTGCTCGAGCTGATTCGCCTCCTTATGGCGTTGATTTTCCTTCTCATCGACCCACTGGACGTTTCTCTAATGGCCTCAACATTCCTGATTTTATCTGTTAGGGCTCTCTCTCTCTCTCTCTCTCTCTCTGCTATTTCTTTTTCATGATCATCGTTTTTTATGCTCAGCTTATTGACAGTTTTTCTGTCGGAATCTGAAAGTAAACTTACTAACTTCGTCTCGGAAAATGCGATAAAATGATGGGATGACATCGGTTTTATTTTTCGATTTGGGTAAAATATTTACATTTTAGGTCGAGAAATTGGCTCGAATTTGTTGTTGCCGTACTTAAGCCCCGAGCTCAGCGGAAGGAGACTTCTCGACGGAGCAAATTTTGCTTCTGCCGGAATCGGTATCCTCAACGACACTGGAGTTCAGTTCGTAAGTCCGAACTCATTCCTCTCACTACCAAAATTGAAACCTAAAACTTAAAAGATGCTCAAGTTTTGCTCATTTTTCAGATTAACATTATCAGAATGTATAGGCAATTTGAGTTGTTCGAAGATTACCAGAGACGGTTGAGTGGTTTGATCGGAGCTCAAAAGGCCAAGCAACTCGTCAACGGGGCTCTCGTCCTCATCACCGTCGGCGGTAATGATTTCGTCAACAACTATTACTTGGTACCTTTCTCGGCTAGGTCCCGCCAATACTCTCTCCCCGATTACGTCAAATTTCTCATCTCGGAATATCGAAAACTCTTACTCGTAAGTTTCCCCCGAGCTCAATATGCACACAGGCATTTACATGGACATTTAATGTGCTTATTTAGACTTAGAGGTGTAAGCATTCAATTCGATTTTAAATAAATTATTGAAAATGCGAATGAGAATCAGAATTTATACGAGTTGGGAGCACGAAGAGTTCTTGTGACGGGGACTGGGCCGCTCGGATGTGTCCCCGCCGAACTTGCTATGCGAAGCCTGAATGGGCAATGCTCCCCTGAACTACAACGAGCCGCAATCTTATACAACCCTCAGCTTCTTCAAATGGTCAAAGGAATCAACAAACAAATTGGCTCGGACATCTTCATCGCCGCCAACACTAAGCAAATGCATGACGATTTCGTCTCCGATCCTCAAGCATTTGGTACATAATATGTGGAATTCATTTTTTGGTTCCTTTAATATTTTCGGGATTGTAATTTTGCAAATCATTTTAAACAACTGAATAGGATTCACCACGGCAAAAATAGCGTGTTGTGGCCAGGGGCCGTACAACGGGCTCGGATTATGCACACCTGCCTCAAATTTATGTTCGAACCGAGATGTTTACGCGTTCTGGGACCCGTTCCATCCGTCCGAGAGGGCAAATCGTATATTAGTGAAGCAGATTTTGTCCGGCTCAACAAACTACATGTATCCAATGAATCTCACTACCATTCTTGCTTTGGATTCAAACATCTAATTATATGGCCTTTGCTCTGCAAGAGAGACGAATTTTCTTTGGAATTTGAATTTAATGCAAATAACTTAAAATGGTAGGCCTGAGTTATGGAAGTCTTTGCATACTTTTCTCTACCAACCCCACATTTGTTCCAAGGACAAAGTTTTCTATTTATTTATCTTATTTTTAAGAATAATTAAAATCAATACGAGGTAAATTTGAGTTTTATGTTTTATTCTTAATTTATTCTGGTCAAAAAGTTGTAACCACAACTTTTCGCAAAATCTAAATAATTTTAGCGGAAACGAAAAACATTACTTATGAATTACAAATATATGTAGTACTCGAGTGAAGTACAATTGTACAATGTCTGTGGTCGACTTAGCCTTCACAATTACTCGATCGTTGGTTGTTTTTTACTTTCAAAGGCGAAATGTCACAATTGTAATTTTCTTACAAATGGTTTCTAAAAAAAGTGACAAACAATATTCTAAAAATTTGTTGTAGCATTGTCAACATAGCTTTTGTATTTTTAATTAAATATTTATGATTATTCTATTGAAAGAGCAGCATATAATCTCTATCTCACGCATTCTAGAACCTCGTTGGTTTTGAATTAGCCATTTGAAAATTTGTTATCAAGAGTGAATTGGATGACACAACCTTTTTCATCCAAGACCAAGCTACACATTGATCCAGGGGAAGAATTGTTCCGATAGAAACATGAAGGTATAACAATAATAGATAAATAATTATCAAACTATGGATAATTTGTATTAATTGTTAAGTTTTAAAATTTGTTTTCTAAAATCAATCACAACCCTTAAAATAAAGTTCGGTATTGTGATCTAAAATCTCTAATAAGATAAATTAAATATATAGAAAAACTTTTAGAAAAATAAATTATATCTTTAAGAAGTTAAAACGAATAAAATTAAATAGTAAATGAGATAAAAAGAATAAAATATTAAATAATATGATTGGTCATGGGTTAATGGGCTTGGTCTATATAGGGCATAAAAAATACTTACATATTAGGGTAAATTCTAAAATACCCCATGAAATATGATTATTTTCTGAAAAAACCCTCAAACTAAAATTCCCTGCAGTCAAAACCTCAAACTATTGAAAAACTGTCAAAATAAACCTCGGCGGAGGGCCGCATGCCCCCCCGAATTCTAATTCGGGGGGCAGACTTCATATCGCGGCCCCCCGCATGTCACGGCGAAGATGTGGGAGGCTTGGCCCTCTCGCACGTGCGCCAAACGCGAAAACATTCGAGGGGCCACGTCGAAAGTTCGGCCCGCCGCATCACACGGGGATTGAACGAGGAGGGACTGGATCACCCATTGCACGTGCAATGCACATGAACCAAACTCGGGGGGGCCGCATATTTGACTCGACCACCCATTTTTTGTAGAGAATTTAAAACGGGGGGCTAGATTCCCAACTCGACCCCCAGATTTTTCCATATTCTATGCGTGGGGGGCCGAAATTCTAACTCGGCCCCCCGAAGGTCCATTCACAGATCAATAATAGCTGTGGATGGGAAGGCGGGGGACAGCAGGAGATTCGCAATCCCCCGAAATCCCATCCACAGATCAATAATTGATCTGTGGATGGGATATCAGGGTGCCGCGAATCGGATATGGCCCCCCAAAATCTCATCCATAGATCAATAATTGATTTGTGGATGGGATATCGGCGTACAGAGCAGAAATACATAGATCAAATCCGAGGAGTACTTTCGAAGTGCATACTTACGATACGGGGGATACATTAGTGTGCCAAAGAGTGTATATGTGTTTGGCCGCTTACTAGGCGGGTTTGATGCAGTTTGGTCGTCCAATTATCTGTTTGGATGGCTGGCACTTGAAGGGCTCGTGTGCCAGACAATTGCTCACAACTGTTAGTATTGACGCGGACGATGTAGTATATCCCATTGTTGTTGCCAACGTCGAAAAAGAGACCGAGGAAACATGAACGTGGTTTTTGAAACTTTTGAAGGCAGATCTGTACACTGGAGATGGAGCCGGATGGACGATTATTTCGAATCGACAAAAGGTATGTTGTTTAATTAAATTAATTGTGGTGTACTTAAGGTGTGTAACTAATTTTGTTTTAATATCAGGGATTGATGAATGCTGTGGATGAGGAATTTAATGAAGCCGAACACCGCTTCTGCCTCCGGCACATGTACGCAAACTTTAAAGGGCTGTTTCGAGGGAAAACATACAGAGAAGCGATGTGGAAGGCAGCTAGAGCACCCACAAGAGCTCATTTCAATTTAGAAATGAGGAAATTACAAAGGCTCAGCCCGGCTGCCCACAAATAGCTTCGAGGAGAAGAGCCTAGATATTGGACTAGTCATGCATTCTCTCCGATTCTCAAGTGCGACATTGACTTAAACAATTTGTGTGAGTCATTCAATGCACTTATATTGCCTGCCAGGGACAAATCGATCCTTACCATGTTCGAGACGATCCGAACATACATGATGACTCGCATCATTAAAAAATTTGAGAAGATGGCCCAATTAACGACCCTCCTGTGTCCCCAAATATATAAAAAAACTGGGAAGCTAGTAGATGCAGCTGCAAATTGGAGCCCTACGCTTGGGGGAGGTTCACGATTTTAGGTGAGCAACGGCAACGAACAATTCGTTGTCGACATGAATACGTGGGTGTGCGAATGCACCAGGTGGACGCCTACTGGAATCCCGTGTGTCCATGCCATTTCATGCATATTTTTCTTGAGAGTAGAACCAAAAATTTACGTGCATCCATGTTATCATCGGGTGACTTTTCTGTAGATGTATATGATTTTATTCAACCCGTGAACGACCAATTAATGTGGCCGGATGCGCCAGGTAGGGGGAACTCTTTCTTCCCAAAAGATATCGCCAACCTGGAAGGCCCAAGAAGACAAGAGTGCGAGATGTCGATGAGTTGCCAAGTTTGAGAGCTAATAGACAGAATTCAAAGATGTCGTGTGGTATTTGTCGGCAGTACGGGCACAATAGTCGCACTTGTCCTAACCGAGGATCCACTTCATGTACTGTTGCTTCCCAAGACATGTTCATGGGTTACAACACAGATGAGGGGACACAGGTACAGTTCTAAACCTTTCGCTCATAAATACGTTGTCATTCATGTTTAATATAGTTTTCATTATGTGCAGAAATCTATGCGCGGAAGAAATTGACTGTTACAATTTGTGTTAGATTTTATCTATGTGAATGTAATTTAAAGATTTTTTAAATAAATATTAATTATTTACTTAAATAAGCATTTATATACAATAAATAGTTTGAATAAAGTAAGTAATTAATTATTTGAATAAAGTAATTAATTATTTGAATAAAGTAATTAATTATTTGAATAAAGTAATTAATTATTTGAATAAAGTAATTAATTATTTGAATAAAGTAATTAATTATTTGAATAAAGTAATTAATTATTTGAATAAAGTAATTAATTATTTGAATAAAGTAATTAATTATTTGAATAAAGTAATTAATTATTTGAATAAAGTAATTAATTATTTGAATAAAGTAATTAATTATTTGAATAAAGTAATTAATTATTTGAATAAAGTAATTAATTATTTGAATAAAGTAATTAATTATTTGAATAAAGTAATTAATTATTTGAATAAAGTAATTAATTATTTGAATAAAGTAATTAATTATTTGAATAAAGTAATTAATTATTTGAATAAAGTAATTAATTATTTGAATAAAGTAATTAATTATTTGAATAAAGTAATTAATTATTTGAATAAAGTAATTAATTATTTGAATAAAGTAATTAATTATTTGAAAGTAATTAATTATTTGAATAAAGTAATTAATTATGTAACACCTAGTTTTACGGGATTTTGTTATTCCAATATATATGACATTTTCGTAAATATGTCAAATTAAGTCCGTTTTGCAAACGGAAGGTTTTAATAAAGCCCCGGTAATAAATTCAAATTTTTAGTGAAATAAGGAAATTTGGAGAAATCGAATTGATGATTAAATAACGAAATAATAGAATATTAAGCTAGAAGGGCAAAATGGTAATTTAAAGGTTTAAAATTTTATTAAAACATCACAATCACAATCCCCCCCCCCCTCCTTTTCAAAATTAATGATTTCTCCCTGCGAATCCCCTCCCCCCACCCCCACGCGATTCCTTCTTTTGGCGACCGACTCCCGTTCTTCACATTTCTGCTCCAAAAACACTCCCTAGGTAAGGTTCTACAGTTTTGGAAAGTTTATTTCCAGTTTTCGGGTTGTTAAACTGTTAGGATTTCGTTTGTGGTTTTGCGAAACAGTCCGGTTTTGTTAGAAACGGCTAGGTTTACCCTATTTATGACTCTAATGGGTGTATTTAAGGTTATTTGTGAAGGTTAGTTGGTTTAATGAAGGTTGTTGAAGTTTTTGGGTGGTTGGAGGTTTTAAAGACTCCATTAATGGAGGTTTGGATATGTCGAGCATGAATTGCTCGATAAAATGCCTCAATGAGGTGAAGTAGAGTTTTAGGAAACTTCCCTTAGCAAGGAGTTTCGTTTAGCTTTTAAGAACGATCTATTTTAACTTAACTCTAATAACGGAACGGTAGAATGTTTTAGGTGACGAAGCTCGGAACGAGGCACTCAAATCGCTAAGGACGTGAGGTAAGTCTTCGTGACTCGCTTGGCCGATCCGGCCTACACCATAGAAGAGTTTATTGTTCGAAGATGTTTGGAGAAATTATTGTTTAGTGTAGGTTGGATGGGTAGTCTAGGATAATTGTTAAGTTAGAATGTTTTTCATTAGGCTTTATGTATTGTTTATGCTTTCCTTACTTTTATTGTACAAGTTCATGTTCATGCATCATGTTTTACGAACCAGCACGAAAAATGAATTTCCGCATACGTTCTCCTAAAAAGAAATGACTAATGAAATATATGAATGTATGTAATCCCGGTCATGTCGGGGTGGGATTCAGACATGGATGTCCTGAGAGGAGAAATATGTTTTCCACCCGGTAGATGAAAATGACTATCTATCTGCCAGATGTTCCCTCTCCATCTGGTGAGAGTAAACCCCCGGTGACGCCCATGTTATGTAACTAAAGAATGAAAATGGATGCATGATTTTATGAACCGCATACGCATGACACGCATTTGCATTTACGTATATTTACTGAGCCCTTTAGCTCATAGGTTATTTCTATAGTGTAGGTGATTTTGAAACAGGTGAGGAATACGTCCCTTTACTGGACGAACGCACTGATTGAAGGAGGATGCCCGTGAGAGCGTGCTGGGCAGACGAGGCGCTTTTGACCAGTGGGGGCAACAGTTAGGTATTTTGAGGATTTTGGGTTATTTTGGGCTGATGGGTGATGACACAGAAAATTGTATAGAAAACACATATTAGGGTGATTGGTACTGGATAACGTATATAGTGATGTTTTGATATTTCTGGATAGTTCTATGGATGGATGTTCGTTTTGGATGATTTAGAGTCAAGTTGTTGCTTGAGAGGAACATGATGTTTTAGTCGGTTTTGATGATTAAAGATTGAGGAGATTGATTTATGGATGAATATATGGTGAAAATGTTAATAGATGTTTTCAAGTATTTTACTACGTTTCGAGTGGAATTTGAGTCGTTACATTTTGTGTTTGGAAAATTGAGAAACGTACGAGGGTTGAAGGGTTTCATGTTGAATGGTTTTTGGTTGATGAAAGGTAATGGTGGAGGATGGAAATTGTGAAGTGTGTGTGTGTGTTGTGCAGGGAGTTGAAGAAAAGAAAAAGGGAAGGAAGGCAAGCTCTCTGGTTTTCCAGAGAGTTAACCGATCGTTTGCCAGAAAAGGGGCGAACGATCGGTTTTTGCAGGCTACGCTCTAGAAGAAATTTCAGAGCGGCAGCCGATCGATCGCCAGAAAGGGGCGATCGATCGGCTGTCAAATGGCCGATCGATCGCCCCTTTTGTTTCTTGCTTCGGACGTTTTTACCCTTGACTTTTGGTTTCTCTTAGTTTTATATACTTTCATTAAAAGATTTCCAAAACGATTTCATTTGATTTGATGGTTTAGAAGTCAAAAATTTTATGAATGTTTTAAAAAGAAAAAAAAATTTTTTTTACGAGAAATTAAGGGATAGGAATTGGGATCGTTACAAATTAATAAAGTAATTAATTAATAAAGTAATTAATTAATTACTTTATTCAAATTAATTTAAATAAATATTAATTATTTATTTAATTAATCATTTAAATACAATAAATAGTTTGAATAAAGTAATTAATTAATTTTTTTTTATGCTTTGTACATTAATTAATTAATTAATTACTTTATTCAAATTATTTTAAATAAATATTAATTATTTACTTAAATAATCATTTAAATACAATAAATAATTTGAATAAAGTAATTAATTAATTTTTTTATATGCTTTGTTCATTAATTAATTGAAATTCATAACTTTTTTCAGTACATTAATTACTTAATTAATTAAAATTCATTACGTGACTAAAGTAATTATATTAATTAAAATTTATTTATTACAAATTAATTTGGATACATTACTTTATTAATTTATTTACTAAAATATAATTTGGAGGCATTAATAATATGAATAGATTAATTAAGTAATTAATTTATTTTATACATTAATCCTTAATTTATTTGAATACATTGATGATATAATTGAAATTAATTAAATTGCATACAATTCTAATTAATTAATTAATTTAATTTAATTTATTTAAAACAAAAAATAAAGTGAAAAATTGGACAGAGTTTCGTTTGTTTTATGACTCCCTCATAGCTATCTTCAAATAGTTCCTGCAAATTTAAAGAACATATATGTACCCAAACAGTTCCAGTAAACTATAAACAATAATATACATCAAACTCAAATAAAAGTACATCAAATAAAATACAAAATATAAACTAAACTACTCCTATAACGACCTCTTTTTCCAGCAAGATATTGTCCACTCTAGAGATTGAGCCGTAGCCTAATATCCTCCCCTCACGATTTTGTTTGGCGAGGACATCCCAGTCGGTCACCCAACATGATACTACTCTCACCGGAGTACTTTTAACTCGGAGTTCTTATGGGATCCATTGTCAATTGTGCTCCAAAACGCGTCTTACTATCTTGAGAGGGTTTCCTTATATATGTTTCATTTCCATATACTTCCCCAAGCGATGTGAGATTGTGACAATCCATTTTTTACGACTCGGGATTTGTCTAAACTCGAGTGTGAGATTTGCCTACACTCGGCTTAGGTCCCGAGGTTTGCTCTGCAACCCGAGGTTTGCTCCGCAGTCGTACTGATACGTGCACATTCGGGTCTCACAATCACCCTCCCTCGGGGGCCAAACGTCCTCGATGGCCACATTTCCGGTTGGATACAAGCTCTGATACCATTTATAACGACCCCTGTGACAGCCCGAAATCGGATCCCGATCGGAACCCGAGAACCGAGCCGTCACTCCGGGTCATTTACAGAAAACGGTGACTATTTTTTTTTAACATAAATAGAATAGACAGCGTTACTGGAACAACTTATGAAAGCCAACTGAACTTTTAAAACTTTAACAGAAAACAGAACCGAATGACAGAAAACATGCACTGTCAATGCAAACCCTAAAAGAGCATAACTTTACAGAGGGGAATAAACTACAATGAGTAATAGAGTATAAATAACAGCAGAAAACAGGGAATGAAGTCGGAAGGCATAGGCAGAAATCTGGCGGAAGACTTAGTTTTAAAAGAAGCAGAATACTGTTGGGCTGTAGGTGAAATTAAACCAAAATGATGCAAATCGAAAGAAGTAAACAGTGGGCGACGTCAGCCAGAAGAAGCAGACAGCAGCTGAGATCGGATAAGGTAATGACGTCAAGCCGGAAGATGGATGACGTCAACCGGAAGATACAAGCATTAAACGTAATCGTCAGAAGAAAAGAAACTGAAGACGAGTAAAATTGAGCAGAAGATATAGGCAGGAATCATCGTATGACGTCAGTCGGAAGATGTTCTGACGTCATCGGAAGATGAAGGCAGGCAGATGAAATCAGGATGTGTGATGACGTCATCGGAAGATGTGATGATGTCATCGGCAGATACAGGTTGTGACAGCCCGAAACCGAACCTGATCGGAGTCCGAGATCGGAGCCGTCACACCGGGACAGAAAGCAGATAACTGTGACTATAATTTTTTTTTGAACAGAACAGACAGCGTTACTAGAACAACAGACCAGAAAACGTTAACCAAATGCATTGGACAGCTTATGAAAAACCGACTGAACTTTTAGAGCTTCACAGAAAGAGTTTCTCTGGAGCAGAAAGTAAAACCAGAAACCAATAACGATTTAAAAAGGGAAGCAGGAAAGGACTGTAAACACGGGGGTATAATGAAATCAGAAGACAGTAAACATATTAAAAATTAGAAGACATAACCAATAACAAAAGAAGATCGAGGCAGAAAACAGAATATGAAGTCGGAAGACGTAGGCGGAGAACTGACGGTAGATGTCGAATAAGACAAAAGATTTACAGTGATCACCGGTGGATATGGTTTTAAACTGGCGGAAGGTGTCGAATAAGACAAAACATGTGACGTCAGCCGGAAGATATGAATAACTGGGCGGATGACTTGGATGACGTCATCCGGAAGACAGAGTTTTAAACTGGGCTGAAGACTTATGCTGACGTCAGCCGGAAGACAAATACACTGGGCGGATGACTTAGGTGACGTCAGCCGGAAGATGTAATTTAAAAGGAAGAAACAGGCAGCGGTGGACTTGGATTTTACACTTACCGGTGGATGTGACTTTTAAAACGGGCAGCGGGCAGCGGTGGACGTGATCGGATGATATAGTTTCTAAGGCAAAACTTAACAACTTTTAACAGAAAGACATACAGACAGGGAGCATGAAAATTTTAGACTTCCAGTACCCGATTCCAAATAAGATTGTAAATCACACTTTTACAATCTACAGATCTAGGAAAAACAGACTACATGGATGACTCTAAATTTGAGACCATCCATGCAAATCTTAAAACATGAAAATATTCTAAAACGTTTCAGAACATGAGTTCAACTGTCAAATACAGCAGTTTTGAAAACTTTGACTCAGAATCTATACAGTATTTCGAAATTTGAAAGTCAGTAAGACATACTTTAAAATTGACAGGTTCAAGGAAATAAGATTTACATGGACAGTTCCAAAACAAGAATTCATCCATGCATGAATTAATAGAAACATTCCAAACAAATTTCAGAATGTTTTAGAATATAAACTTGACTGTCAAATACAGTGGTTCCTAAAACTGAAACATCAGAACTTGTGCATTGTTTCAAAATCTGAGGGACAGTACAGGACATAACATATAATTACAGAATTCACCAAAAGATGAGTTTTCTACAGAGTTTTTAGCACAAAAATCAGGATTTCAGAAGAAACTTTACAGATATAAACATTTCAGGGAAACTTAAAACCTCAGGACAGAAAATTTATGCCTGACTGCAGCAACCAAAATCCCCATGAGCTCGAGCCACCAGCTACATCAGATCATTGTCTTGAGGCACAAAGTCCTCATTATCGGGTTCAGTACCTACATCAGAGAGTTCACCTATGAGTCTAAAACTCAGTAAGGACATAATGCAGATGCAGTGATGCAAAATGCTATGCATGCAGTTTTCCGAATACAATGACAGAACAGAACTTTATATTTCAGTGGCAGAGGGGTATAACCGGGGCTTATAAGGGAACTGGTTCAGTAGGTGCACTATCAGGCACGACAGTTTTCAGATTCCCAGGGAGGGATAAAACTAGAGGGTCCTTGCCAGAGACAATATTTTCAGATTCCCAGGGAGAGATAAAACCAGAGGGGGCCAGTCCCCGTCCCACACTTAACCAGTACATTACAGACAGTCAGATTTTATCTTGATTAATTTCAAAACCGTGTACAGAAAACAGTTTTGCATGAGCTTTCAGAAAATCGTGTATGCATGGACATCTACAGTGTTTACAGTTGATACAGCAGAGAATAAGAAGATAAGACAACAGAAACCTGAACATAAACCACAGAACTTAATTCTAAACCTTCAACCCGAAACCAACCTGACATAACAGAAACCTAGTACCTCCGTGATGTAGGGCCTTAAGGGCCAACCTACGGTTATGAACTTACCTGTGGTCCGAAATGCAGCAAGCTTGAACGCACGAGCACTGTGGTTCACGAACCTATAGCATGCATAAACGGACATTAACCCTAAACATCACGAAACTAGCAAATAAATAAACTAAAATCGTTTTCTATCTAAGATGATTACCTTAGACCGAAAAGCAGGAGGAAAATCAGAGAAGGAAGAAACTCCTTGCGTTGGTTTTCTTCAACCAAAAGAGAGAAGCAGGGAGGAAAATGAGAGAGAGCAGAGATGGAAAAGTCTCACGTAGGAGGAAGAGAAGGAAATAGAATACATGGCTTGTCTTCTTCCACAAGTTTGCCAAGTGTCAATCATCCATTTGATTTCTCCCACCAACCTTAATTTCTCCCAAATTTGCCCTTCCATTGGCTTTTGACTAAACTTCTATTTAGTTCGTCGAATTGGTTCTACAATCACTCCCATTCAATTGAACACTCTGACAATTTCATTAAAAATAGTCATTGCATTAATATCAGAGTAATCCCGCTTAATTATTCGGGGAAAATAATTACACGAAAAAATGCCGGGTGTTACATTCCACTCATCTTAACAGAAATTTTGTCCCCAAAATTTGCCTAAGCGAAGAGGTCTGGATACTGTGCTCTAACATCCGCTTGTCTTTCCCATGTGGCTTCTTCCACATTATGATTACGCCATAAAACCTTCACCAACGGGACCACCTTGTTGCGCAATACTCTGACTGAGGTATCCAGAATCTGTATGGGCCTTTCTTCATATGTCAGTGTCGGCATGATATCAAAGTCCACATGTTTTACGATCTGAGTTGGATCTCGTACACATTTCCTCAGCATCGAAACATGGAAAACATTATGGACACCATCCATTGACGCTGGTAGCTGTAGTCTGTAGGCCATGCTCCCAATTCTCTTCAAAATGGGAAAAGGCCCAACAAACCTTGGGCTTAGCTTCCCTTTCTTGCCAAATCTCATCACACCTTTGAAAGGTGATACCATTAAAAACACTTCATCACCCTCAGCAAACTCTAAATCTCTTCTTCGATGGTCTGCATAGCTCTTCTGTCGACTTTGTGTAGCTTGGATTCTTTGCTTGATTGCAGTTATTACCCTAAACATTTGTTGTAATATTTCAGGGCCGATAAGCCTGGTTTCCCCAACTTCATCCCAACACAACGGGGATCTACACTTCCTGCCGTAAAGGGACTCATAAGGCGCCATGCCAATTGTAGCTTGATAGCTATTGTTGTAAGCAAACTCCACGAGTGGCAAATATCTACTCCAAGGAGCATGAAATTCCAGCACGCACGATCTTAACATATCTTCCAATGTCTGAATCGTTCTCTCAGATTGTCCATCCGTCTGTGGATGAAATGCCGTGCTGAAATCCAATCTAGTGCCCAAAGAGCTTTGCAAGCTTTTCCAAAACCTGGAAGTAAATCTAGGATCCCGGTCCGAAACAATTGACACCGGAATACCATGTAGCTTGACAATCTCACTAATATATAGTTCAGCATACTGATCCATGGAGTAGGTCGTCTTCACAGGTAGAAAATGGGCCGACTTCGTCAATCTGTCCACTATGACCCAAATGCTATTGTGGCCTTTAACTGTCCTTGGAAGGCCGATAACGAAGTCCATTGTGATGTTCTCCCATTTCCATTCGGGGATCGGGAGAGGCTTAAGCGTCCCACATGGTCGTTGATGTTCTGCCTTGACCTGTTGACATATCATACAAGACTCCACATATTTGGCCACTTCGTTCTTCATATTTGGCCACCAGAAGTGAAGTTTCAAGTCCTGGTACATCTTTGTGCCCCCAGGATGCACAGAGAAAGAAGATGAGTGGGCTTCCGACAAGATGTGCCTCCGTAGCTCCTCGTCTTTCGGAACATACCATTTATTTTTGAAATTCAAAATCCCATCTCCCGAATAACTGAAATCGGAAGAAGCCATTGGTACTTTGCTCATCATATCAGCCATCTCCTTGGAATTGATCTTCTGAGCTTCCTTAATTCGATCCAGGACGGAGGGCCGTAATGTTAGGTCTGCTAGTATGGCCGATAGCGCAGAAATTATCTCCATATCGAACTTCTGTATTTCCGTCCTCAAAGGCATTGATACGGCCGACATCACTGGTTGCATAGTAGCTGGCATCCTGCTTAGCGCATCAGCTACCACATTAGCTTTACCAGGATGGTATTTGATCTCAACATCGTAGTCTTTTCTAAATTCTAACCACCGCCTCTGTCTCATATTCAACTCTTTCTGAGTAAAGAGATACTTCAAACTCTTGTGGTCAGAAAACACCTCACATGATTGTCCATATAGGTGATGTCTCCATACCTTCAGCGCAAATACAACTGCCGCTAACTCGAGGTCATGAGTAAGGTAGTTCTCTTCATGACTCTTCAATTGCCTGGATGCGTATGCTACTACTTTCCCTTCTTGCATTAATACACATCCCAAGCCAACCTTGGACGCATCACAATACACGCTGAATTTACCGTCTCCAACTGGCAATACTAATAGAGGAGCAGTAGTCAATTTCTGCTTAAGTGTCTGAAAGCTTAGCTCACAAGCTTCAGACCACTTGAACTTGATTTCCTTCCTCGTTAAGCTAGTCATAGGCTTAGCTATCACAGAAAATCCCTCGATGAATTTCCTGTAATAACCAGCTAGTCCGATAAAGCTCCATACCTCGCTTGCATTCCTCGGCCTGGGCCAATCCTTCACAGCCTGAATCTTGGCCGGGTCCACCGAAACTCCTTCTGCAGACACCACGTGGCCTAGGAAATTAATCCTGCTCAACCAGAATTCACACTTTGATAGTTTGGCAAATAATTGATGCTGTTTTAGAGTTGACAGCACAATAGCCAAGTGCTCTCTATGCTCCTCTTCAGTCCGAGAATAAACCAGGATGTCGTCGATGAAGACGATTACGAATTTGTCCAAGAACTCCTGGAATACCCTATTCATCAAGTCCATAAATGCCGCGGGGGCATTAGTTAACCCGAACGACATCACCAAGAACTCGTAATGCCCGTACCGGGTCCTGAAGGCGGTCTTTGGGATATCTTCAGGTCTGACCTTCAACTGGTAATAACCGGAGCGTAAGTCAATCTTTGAGAATACCCGAGCCCCCTGTAGCTGGTCAAACAAATCATCGATTCTTGGCAACGGGTACTTATTCTTGATAGTCAACTTGTTCAACTCACGGTAGTCGATACACATCCGTAGGGACCCATCCTTCTTCTTAACAAATAAGACGGGAGCACCCCACGGAGAGAAGCTAGGGCGTACAAAACCCTTGTCCACTAACTCCTTCAGCTGATTCTTCAATTCCTTCAGTTCAATTGGTGCCATACGGTACGGATTCTTTGATACTGGTTCCGCACCTGGATATACGTCAATTTCAAACTCAATTTCACGATCAGGTGGCAATCCCGGTAAGTCGTCTAAGAAAACCTCTGAGAAGTCTCGAACTACCAGAATATTTTGAAGTTCCACCTCACCCTGCCTTTGAACGTCCAACACATGGGCCAGAAATCCGATGCACCCTGACTTCATCAGTCGTTGAGCTTTCAAGGAAGATATAACAGGCATACGACGTTTCTCCGGTACTGCCTGATAGGAGAACTCTACTTCATTCGGGCGTCTAAATGATACTAGCCCGGATCTACAGTTGATGGTGGCATAATGTCTAGACAGCCAGTCCATCCCCAGAATAACGTCGTATCCCTTCATCCCGATGACGATGAGATTGGCATATAACTTCTGGTCTCCTACTGTCACTATATCACCCCTTACAACCTGCTCGGAGTACATAAACTCTCCGGACGGTAGCATAATGCTATAGGGCTGATCCGACGACGTACTACAAAACCCCTGTTTAACTACGAAGTCCATGGCCACAAACGAATGTGTGGCCCCCGTGTCCCACAAGGTATAGGCAGGTGCATCACATACTGAAATTGTACCTGTAATTGTTGTGTGCTGATCAGCGTCATCAACATCCTCCATCATCGCAAACACTCTAGGTACGGCCAGGTTTGGTCTTGTATCGGGCACCGGACAATCTCGAACAAGATGGCCACCCTTGCCACACCGGAAACATTGGCCAGTAGCAAGTCTGCATTCTCCTTTGTGAGGCTTCTGGCATCGCAGGCACACTGTAGGTTGAGGAGCCCCCATCGGTCTCTTTCCTTTGTCTTGATAAAGGGTGGCTTCATTGGGCCTCTTAACACCCCTGTTTTGCTGCTGTTGAGGTTGAAAGTTCTGACCTCTTGGTTGTTGTTGAGGAGCATTTCGAATAATTCCTCTTGGTGAATCTCTTTGTCTCTGGGACTTTATTTCTAAGGCCTCTATCTGATAAGCTTTGGCCACCACTTTCACATACGGTGCCTCATCGAAACCTCCAGTCGTGATCCCACGTAATAAATCCATCTTTAGCCCCTGGATGAACTGATGTACCTTGTTCTCATCGGTAGCCACCATGTGTTCTGCATATCGGGATAAGGACTCAAATTTCTGGACGTATTCAGCCACTGACCCATACTGTCGCAGCCGAGAGAATTCCAGTAACTTTTCTTTCCTCACTCCTCGGTCAAAGTACTTCTCGTAGAAGATTTTTGTGAATCCCTCCCAGCTTAATGCCATTGTAGTCGACTGTACTGTGTCCAACCAAAACCCAGCACTTTCGGTGAGATAAAATGTGGCACAAATAACTTTCTTGTTGTCTTCTACTTCTGCATAGCTGAACATCTTCTCCATTGTCCGAATCCAGGTTTCAGCACGGGTTGGGTCTGCAGACAATCCATCAAATGAGGGCGGCTGGAGTCGCCGGAATCTATCTCCACTGTTATCTCGCGGCGCATTATCACGGTTATTATTTCCATGGTTATTATTCCTGTCATCTTCTCTGGCCATCATGCGTTCAACCATGCGTGACTGTGCACCTACCAGTTCGGTTAGTCGGTCAATGGCACGAGAGCTTTCACTAGACTCTTCCTGATGCCCTCTCACCATTTCTAAGAAATCCTATAAACAGAATAACCTAATTTAATAACAGAACTTTTACAGAAATTTTTAAACACTTACAGTTGGTGGAGCGATCTCACGTGGCGGGTTGCGCAGTCAGACATTTCACAGAATCGGTTTTAAAACCTTGTCTCTCTGATACCACAATTGTGACAGCCCGAAACCGAACCCGATTGGAGTCCGAGATCGGAGCCGTCACACCGGGACAGAAAGCAGATAACTGTGACTATAATTTTTTTTTGAACAGAACAGACAGCGTTACTAGAACAACAGAACAGAAAACGTTAACCAAATGCATTGGACAGCTTATGAAAAACCGACTGAACTTTTAGAGCTTCACAGAAAGAGTTTCTCTGGAGCAGAAAGTAAAACCAGAAACCAATAACGATTTAAAAAGGGAAGCAGGAAAGGACTGTAAACACGGGGGTATAATGAAATCAGAAGACAGAACCAATAACAAAAGAAGATCGAGGCAGAAAACAGAATATGAAGTCGGAAGATGTAGGCGGAGAACTGACGGTAGATGTCGAATAAGACAAAAGATGTACAGTGATCACCGGTGGATATGGTTTTAAACTGGCAGAAGGTGTCGAATAAGACAAAACATGTGACGTCAGCCGGAAGATATGAATAACTGGGCGGATGACTTGGATGACGTCAGCCGGAAGACAGAGTTTTAAACTAGGCGGAAGACTTATGCTGACGTCAGCCGGAAGACAAATACACTGGGCGGATGACTTAGGTGACGTCAGCCGGAAGATGTAATTTAAAAGGAAGAAACGGGCAGCGGTGGACTTGGATTTTACACTTACCGGTGGATGTGACTTTTAAAACGGGCAGCGGGCAGCGGTGGACGTGATCGGATGATATAGTTTCTAAGGCAAAACTTAACAACTTTTAACAAAAAGACATACAGACAGGGAGCATGAAAATTTTAGACTTCTAGTACCCGATTCCAAATAAGATTGTAAATCACACTTTACAATCTACAGATCTAGGAAAAACAGACTACATGGATGACTCTAAATTTGAGACCATCCATGCAAATCTTAAAACATGAAAATATTCTAAAACGTTTCAGAACATTCAGAACATGAGTTCAACTGTCAAATATAGCAGTTTTGAAAACTTTGACTCAGAATCTATACAGTATTTCGAAATTTGAAAGTCAGTAAGACATACTTTAAAATTGACAGGTTCAAGGAAATAAGATTTACATGGACAGTTCCAAAACCAGAATTCATCCATGCATGAATTAATAGAAACATTCCAAACAAATTTCAGAATGTTTTAGAATATAAACTTGACTGTCAAATACAGTGGTTCCTAAAACTGAAACATCAGAACTTGTGCATTGTTTCAAAATCTGAGGGACAGTACAGGACATAACATATAATTACAGAATTCATCAAAAGATGAGTTTTCTACAGAGTTTTTAGCTCAAAAATCAGGATTTCAGAAGAAACTTTACAGATATAAACATTTCAGGGAAACTTAAAACCTCAGGACAGAAAATTTATGCCTGACTGCAGCAACCAAAATCCCCATGAGCTCGAGCCACCAGCTACATCAGATCATTGTCTTGAGGCACAAAGTCCTCATTATCGGGTTCAGTACCTACATCAGAGAGTTCACATATGAGTCTAAAACTCAGTAAGGACATAATGCAGATGCAGTGATGCAAAATGCTATGCATGCAGTTTTCCGAATACAATGACAGAACAGAACTTTACATTTCAGTGGCAGAGGGGTATAAGCGGGGCTTATAAGGGAACTGGTTCAGTAGGTGCACTATCAGGCACGGCAGTTTTCAGATTCCTAGGGAGGGATAAAACCAGAGGGTCCTTGCTAGGGACAATATTTTTAGATTCCCAGGGAGGGATAAAACCAGAGGGGGCCAGTCCCCGTCCCACACTTAACCAGTACATTACAGACAGTCAGATTTTATCTTGATTAATTTCAAAACCGTGTACAGAAAACAGTTTTGCATGAGCTTTCAGAAAATCGTGTATGCATGGACATCTACAGTGTTTACAGTTAATACAGCAGAGAATAAGAAGATAAGACAACAGAAACCACAGAACTTAATTCTAAACCTTCAACCCGAAACCAACCCGACATAACAGAAACCTAGTACCTCCGTGATGTAGGGCCTTAAGGGCCAACCTACGGTTATGAACTTACCTGTGGTCCGAAATGCAGCAAGCTTGAACGCACGAGCACTGTGGTTCACGAACCTATAGTATGCATAAACGGACATTAACCCTAAACATCTCGAAACTAGCAAATAAATAAACTAAAATCGTTTTCTATCTAAGATGATTACCTTAGACCGAAAAGCAGGAGGAAAATCAGAGAAGGAAGAAACTCCTTGGGTTGGTTTTCTTCAACTAAAAGAGAGAAGCAGGGAGGAAAATAAGAGAGAGCAGAGAAGGAAAAGTCTCACGTAGGAGGAAGAGAAGGAAATGGAATACATGGCTTGTCTTCTTCCACAAGTTTGCCAAGTGTCAATCATCCATTTGATTTCTCACACCAACCTTAATTTCTCCCAAATTTGCCCTTCCATTGGTTTTTGACTAAACTTCTATTTAGTTCGTCGAATTGGTTCTACAATCACTCCCATTCAATTGAACACTCCGACAATTTCATTAAAAATAGTCATTGCATTAATATCAGAGTAATCCCTCTTAATTATTCGGGGAAAATAATTACACAGAAAAATGCCGGGTGTTACACAAGTAGTGAACGTAATCGGCAGAAGGTGATGACGTCAGCCGAAAGATGTTCTGACGTCATCGGAAGATGCAGATAGCAATTTAAATCGGAAGATGAAAACCTAAGGCAGAAACACTATTTGGCGGTAGATGCAGGCAAAATTCCTACCGGTAGATGTAATCAGAAGACATAGTTTTAAAGGCAGAATTTACAACTTTTGACAGGAAAGCATACAGACAGAGGGCATAAAAACATAAGACTTAAACGTCTCAGATTCTCAAACCTCATCAAAACATGGTTCTCGAGCACAACAGAAGGCATACAGGTTTCAGACCTTCATTACAAATGACAGATTTCAAGAAAACAAACTGCATGGATAGCTCTAAAATTCGAGACCATCCATGCATGACCTGAAAAGGGAGAACTCAAGCAGTTCCAGAATGTTTTCAAAACATTTCACGACATTAATACAGAATATTTCAGGAGACAACTATCAACTGTCAACAGAGATTTAAAACTTGACCATCAGAACTTATACAATATATATACATCCAACAGAATTTCCTACAGAGTTTTTAAAACAAAACACAGAACCTTAACAGAGTTTTTAAAACAAACACAGCAGAATTTCCAGAAGAGTTTACAGATATGACCTTTACTTTAAAAACTAAGACTTAAACCTCGGGACAGAAAATTGTGTCCAACTGCAGCAACCACCCCGAGAGCTCGAGCCACCAGCCATCTAGTCATCAGATTGAGGCACAAAGTCCTCATTTTCAGGTTTAGTACTTACATCAGGGAGTTCACCTATGAGTCTAAAACTCAGTAAGAACATATAAATGCAGTGATGCAGAATGCTATGCATGCGGCTTTCAGAAATACAGTGACAGTACAGAACATTACGTTTCAGTGGCAGAGGGGTATAAGTGGGGCTTATAGGGGAACAGACAGTGCACGACAGGCACAAAAGATTTTCAGAATAGATTTCAGAACAGATTTCAGTAGGCCAGTCCCCGTCCCGTACTTAACTGGTACATTTCAGTCAGATTTTATCTTGTTTAACTTTAAAACCGTGTACAAAAAACAGTTTTGCATGAACTTTCAGAAAATCGTGTATGCATGGACATTTACAGTGCTTACAGTTGATACAGCAGAGAACAAGAAGATAAAACAACAGAAACCTGAACAGAAACCACAGAACTTAACTCTAACCCTTCTACCCGAAGCCAGCCAACAGAATGTAAAACCTAGTACCTCCGAGATGTAGGGCCTTAAGGGCCAACCTATGGGTATGAACTTACCTGTCTGCTGCAGAGTTGATAGTCCTGAACGTCTCGGAAATGCTCGAACCTGTACATGCACGCTCAGAAAATAGACAAGCTGCAAATGCTAACCAAAAACTTAGAAATTATGCAGCAGGCTCATTTCAGATTTGTAGAAAACAACAAGTGTGTTTCATACAAAAACCGAGAGTTTTTCTCCAAAACATCTTAACTTAAAGCTTCAGTAGAACTGTCGTTTTAACTCGTCCAAATTCATAGCATAAGTAGATGTTTACCTTGGTCGAAGGAAACAGAAGAAAAACGAGAAAACAAAGTGTTGGTGCTTTGTCAAAATCGCCACGAAGAGAGAACAGAGAGCAGTGGGAAGAAACAGATGAGAAGTGAGGGTTTCACGTAGGAGGAAGAACTTAGCTTCTTCATCAAGTTGCCAGATGTTACTCAACCATTGGCTCACTCCCACCAACCTTAATTTCTCTCCAATTTTCCCTCCCATGCAATTTTAACTAATTGCTATTTAGTTTTCACAATTAGGTTTTATGCATTATACATATTAAATTGAAAATCTTTGGCAATTTAGTAAAAACATACATTGTATAAATATTCTCATTAATCCCATTGAATAATTCCAAGAATATTTAAGTGGCAAAAATGCCGGGTGTTACAGTCCCTTTTCCCAGCAAGATATTGTTCGCTCTAGGGATTGGGTCGTAACCCAATATCCTCCCCTCACGGCTTTGTTTGGCGAGGACTTCTCAGTCAGTCACCCAACATGGTACTACTCTCACCGGAGCACTTTTAACTTCGGAGTTCTTATGGGATCCGTTGCCAATTGTGCTTCAAAACGCGTCTTACTATCTTGGGAGAGTTTCCTTACATATGTTTCATTTCTATATACTTCTCTAAGCGATATGAGATTGTGACGACCAGCCCAAGTGGTACCACCACTTATAGCCCATGGATTGGGAAGACATGAAATTCCCTGCTCCAGGAGGAAAAAGTTCTGTGAGTGACGACTGGCCCGTATACTAGATCTGGACCCTGATGGAGGTGCATCCGTGAGGGAAAAAGACCGATGAAGGGGGTAGGTTGTTACAATAAAAGACGCCTTTTTTTTAAAGACCCCCTGCCGTAACCCAGCCAGCAGACACACTGCCATCGACTGGGTTCAGCAGAGCTCGGAGCCCACGGATGCACCCCCATCGTCCCGGCCCAAACTCATGAACTTTTCCTTCCTGGTAAGGTGTTTTATGCCTTCCCCACCACTCAAATCCAGGACCTCCAGGCTTAAGTACCATTGGCTACATGTGGTGATACCACTTGAGCTACTAGCCCAAGTGGTATCACCATTTGTAGCCCATGGTACTTTAGTCTGGAGGTCTTGGGTTCGAGTGGTGGGGAAGACATAAAACTCCTTGCCAGGAAGGAGAAGTTCATAAGTTTGGGCCGGGCCTGGCCGATGGCGGCGCGTCTGCGGGCTCCGAGCCCTGCTGAACCAGTTGATGGCGGTGTGTCCGATGGCTGGGCTACGACAGGGGGTCTTTACAACTCCGGTGGTGTATCATCGCTGTCGTCGTCTCTGCTGGCCATCCAATCCCCCCAGCTTCTGAGTGACCTCTCTGATGGACTCACTGAGATAGTCCTGTGACTAAACCACCTTCTGGCTGGCCCACGGTCAGCTGCTCGACACTGCCTATGAGGAACTTAATCCTCTACTCCATATGCCGAAGCATCTGCTGCCGCTCCTAATGCATCTGCTGCTGCTCCAGATGCATCTGCTGCTGCTCCTGATGCATCTGTTACTCCTCCAGTTGCATCTGCTCCCTCGCTTCCTAGCTACTGCCAACATCAAGGGCAATTGGCGGCACCGTCGCGATGATGAGGGTGTCCTCCTCCATCGGAGCATCCTGAGCTGCAGCATCCCCGAGCTCCCCCTTAACCATCAAAGACCCAGAGACCTCGACTAGACCCATCATAGATAGATGAAGTCTGTCAAATACATCTAAGCCTCGGGGAGCTCTCAACTGCTCTCCCATAGGCAGCTCAACTTGTGATCGCTGCACGAGCCGCCAAATCAATGTACCATACGGCAGATTTTTGTTGCGTGTTCGCGCGATCTAGTGCATGTGCCCCAATATCATGAACCCGTGGTCGAAGAGCTTGCTACTGTACATCTTCTCCATCACATAGAGATCCATCCAGTTGACCAGATCTCTATGGCCATCCCTCGGCAGCAGCGAGTGGCTGATAAGGTTGTGAACAACCCGAGCTTTGGCGTTCCACTCCTTCGATTTCGGTTTGGTGAATTTTTCAATATCTGAATTGCGGTGAATTTGTCGGAGAAATTGCAATCCCTCGGGTGTTCTAGCGAAATCACACTCTCGCGAAGCATGATAGTATTGTGCAGCTATCTCGTGAGTAAATCTCAGCAGCTCGTTCATATACCTTGCAAAAAAACTAATCTCCTTACTACAGACATATGACTTCATGCACCCCTCCCTCCCGGTGCTGGACAAGTTCGCTTAAAATAAGCGAACAACTCGATCACATGTCTCTTCACTCATGTTGTACAGTCCTTGCAACCCAACTCTGTCAAACATTTCCTAGATATGCAAAGACTCCAAACCAGTGAAGTTGACAGTCTTCTCATAAATAATTGGCTGGAGTGAAATATCATGATCGAACCTCTTTTTACACTCCTCGGTTCGAAAATTGATCGAGAAGTTACCGGGCTTTAGTTGGGGCACTTCAGCTGGGGGACCTTGTGACAAAGATCCTGGCCGGTTTGATGGTGGTCCCCAGTTTGAATGGCCAGCTTGTGTTGAAAGGTGAGGACGTTTGAACGATATTTTGGGGGCCATTGCCTCGGATTTTCAGAAAAATTGGCTCGGATTTTTGGAGGATTTTTGGATTTTTGACAATAACAGGCTCGGGTTTGAAGATTTTCGGCTTTTAGAAGGGTCAGGTTTGAGATTTTCAGAGATTAGAAGGGTCGATTTTAGGGGATTTGGATTTTCGGTGATAGGGTTTTTGCCGGGGGATTTTAGGGTTCTCGACGTTGAGGATTTTTGGCTTTCAGAAGGCGCGGGTTTGAGGATTTCTCGATGATGAGGGGCCGATTCTTGCGATTCTTGTGATTTTCAGAAAAATTCGAAAACTTCACCCTTCTCCTCTCTCGATTTCAGAATGCGGAGGGCGAATAGAGGGCTGAAATTTTAAATACCAGTGACGATTCGGCCCCCTGCGTTAAATTTTTGGCCCCTCGTCTTTAAATCTAGGGCATATGTGGGGGGCCGAGTTAGAATTTCGGGGCGAGTTATAATTTCAACCCCCGGCGTATAGAACGTGGAAAACTCGGGGGGCCGAGTTGGAAATTTGGCCCCCCGGATTAAATTTTCTACGACAAACGGGGGGTCGAGTCAGATTTGCAACCCCTTGAGTTTGGTTCATGTGCATTGCACGTTTTAGGGTGATCTAGTCCCTCCGCGTTCAAACCCATGTGATGCGGCGGGCCGAATATGTGGCGTGCCCCCCCGTGTTGTTTCGCGTGGAGCGCACGTGCGAGAGAGCCAGAGCCCTCTGCATCTTCCCCCGTGGAATGCGGGGGGCTGCGATTGGTATTCGGCCCGCCGAATGGATCGGCGAGCAGCGCATGTGCGAGGGTCCCGTGACATGCGGGGGGCAGCGATATGAAGTCGGCCCCCCGAATTAGAATTCGGGGGGCATGCGGCCTTCTGCCGTGGTTTATTTCGACAGTTTTTCAATAGTTCGAGGTTTTGACTGCGAATAATTTTAGTTTGAGGATTTTTTCAGAAAATAACCATAGTTCAGGGGGTATTTGGAATTTTTCCTGCATATTAAGTACGCAAAAATTTGAGTCATGTGATATCGAATTTGGGTGCACTCGAGCTTTGATATTGTTTTGGAGTGTCTTATAACACGATGAATAAAGGTTATGAGAAAATCCCAATTCTTAAAAATATTTTATAGAACGAGTACTAAAACAAAAGAAAAAAATGATTGGTATTGGAGTAAGGTTAATCCATTGACACATTGAGTTAACAGGACCGAAACAAACTTGTCGTTATAACATTTTAAGTAAATCTGGGGTCACCTCTAAAGTTGTTTGATAGGGTGTTACTTTACATGTGTCTAATTATTAATTGAATATTAAATAAATAAGAAAATGACACTTTAAAAGTTAAGAGACTAACTCTAATCGTTCTTATATTTAATATAAAAAAAATAGTTGTGGTTACTCTGTTTACTTTCATTTATTGGATCACATTAGGTATGAGTATGTCATTTAGTTTTCATTATAAAAATATCTATAACAATTAAATTAATTTGTTATAGAGGAGGGAGAGGGAGAGAGAGAGGATTGAAAACCGTGCAAATAGTTTGGGAAAGAATTACCACATACACCAATTTATTCTATATGTGAATCATAATGATTCACTCATATGGTGCAATTAAAATACAAAAACACATGCATCAACCAAACCACGTAATGCAATTGCAGAAGATAATGAAACCCTAATTGTTATCGTACCAGAACTGCTTCTGGAGATAAGCTATGGTGTTCTTGTCAACCTGGAAAGCCTTCGTAAGAACATCAGGAGAAATCGGAGGAGTCGACCCAAACACAGCATTTGCAATCGTAATAACTCCTGGGTTTTGGCTACTCAGCCCAGCAAAAGCCAAAGCATTTGTGTATCCAACGTTGAGTTGAAAATGGATGAGTCCCACCGGAAAAACAAAGACGTCTCCTTTGTTTAAAACTTTGGTGAAGAGACGGTTTTGATTGTTTTGGAGGTTGGACGTGACGAATCCGACGAGAAGTTTGCCTTCAGCGACGAAGAGGATCTCGGAGGCGCGAGGGTGGGTGTGCGGTGGGTTCTGACCACCCGGAGCGTAGTCGATTCGAGCGAGGGATATGCCGAGCGTGTTGAGTCCCGCCAGATTGTTGATGTTCACGGCGGTGACTTTTGAGCCGACGGGGTTTGATGTGTTTCCGGGCTTGTCCAGGCCGGAGAAGAAGAAGTCATCAGCAATGACATAGTTTGGGTTCTTACAAAATTTTCCATTGACAAACACTGCAAAGAAAACAAACAGAAGTTAAGCAAATGAACCATCGTCTGGTTTTGAGTTATCATGAGAGAAAGAGTGTAAAACCTCTTGGGTCTGTCTCGTTAATGGCGACGCAGAAGTCCTGAAGAGAACCAGGGTCGTTAGCTGAAGTAGTAACGGAGAAAGATAATGCCAGTAGGGCAAAAACCGGAAGAAGCTGAATCATCTTCTCCATTGTTGAACGAAGCTCTCTCTACGAATACTCGTTTGTGTTACAAGGGTGAGATATCTTGCTATCCACATTTGCCTATTTATAGCTATCAACAGTGTTGAACCAGTCTCTCTTTCTCCCTCTACGACTGGCTTCTCTCTCTAACCAAGGGGGAAGAACTGGTAAGTCTTGGCAGATCTTTTTTTATTGTTTTGGTAGTAAGATTGGACGACAGTTTCCATACCTGAAAGCGTCGCTCCAATTACATTTCGGGTGATTTGATTTCTGGGTAGAAAATCGAGTATCTGACTTTTTCAGCTCGTAGAAACTAGCCTTTCTTAATTTTACCACTAGATTTTCTTCATTGTTCTGCTTTTACCTTCTCTCTCTCGCATCAATCAAGGTCATTGTCTGGGTAGGATTCATCTCCATGGAATTCAAACTTTGAGTTATTTGACAATCATCAACTACCCACATAGTTTATTCTTCTAAAGCATCATCCTGCCTCTGAAAATGTTTGTTAGGGGAGAGAGAGAGAAACCAAGATCTTTGCCCAGTCGTTCGGCGTCTCTTAGACCGCCATTGCATAGTTGGCGTTGCATTTAAGACTTCTTGTGGGCCGAGCAAGGCCTAGACAAGACCAGTTGGACCAAGACATGAATCAGATCCAATGCTTGAGTTTCATAAATTGAACCTGGGATTGAGTTCTGTGGGCTAGACAAGGCCTAGTTATGCCAACAAATGGGTTTAGTTTCGGGTTTTGGGAGCAAAATTTGAATTAATTATCAAACGCGGGTTGTTAGCAGTGGAGACGAAGAAGAAGGTTAGAACTTAGAAGGGTATCTGGATAATGATTATGGAGAAGGCGAGAATACCCTTTTGCCACCATTTTCGTATTTGAATTTTAGCTTCGTTCTTGGATTTTGGTTCTTCTGGTTTGGACCCAAATGAAGAGAAGAATTTCGGAGTCACCCCATCGGACATGGCGAAAGAGGCGAGGGGATTGAAGGAGGAGTTGCAGAGATTAGCGAAGGAGATTATTGAGGGAGAACTATTATGGAAAGGGAATAGTTGAGGAAGCCATTGAAACTATGATTGCTTTGAAGGAGTTGAGGTTCAGGAAAATTACATCGTTCTATTCGAAAAGAAAAGGTACGGTTGCTGAACCTGAAGAATTTCTATGCCCGATTTCAGGAGAACTCATGAAAGATCCTGTTATAGTGGCGAGCGGCGAGGTTAGAAGTCCATTGTTGCTGTTCTTTCGAGCTATGTTCTTTTGATTTTTGGTTGAATTTTCTGAGTTTTAGACCATATTATTCAAGAATTTCTCAGATCCATGTCGTTTTTGATCAAATCTGACCGTTCTTTCTCTAGATTGAAGATACTTCTCTTCCTTCTTCTGATTAGATTTCCTCGTTTTATTTCTTGAATCTTGATGGGTTTTTAGACCACGTTATTATGTTGGAATTAATTATCTTCCATTGTTTTAATAAATACATTAATTATAGAAAATTGACATGTGTATTAACTACCCTTATCCCATATTATGTGGAGTTTTTCTCAATGATGGTTAGAGAAAATTATGGAATGAAATTGTTTTGATGTCTCTAAGCCATAATCTCCAATATTGAATACACTATTTTGAGAGAGATTTGTTTGGTTTAAAAGGATCAAAACTAAAATATCAAACGAGAATGACTGAAGGTACGTCGATTACTCAATTTCGCACTAGAACTAATTATTTCATGTTGAGAATGATTAAATTGTTAAGTTTGTTTGTCGTTTATTCTTCATTTGGTATCAGAGCATCTAGCAACCTCTGCCTTTTCATTAATGGAGATTTTGAAATTAGGGCATAAATATTTTGTATTTTGTATTTTGTTTTGGATTTTGATAATAGAAATCATTATAAAATTTGATTTATATTATTTCTGGGTTAATTTGGCATGATTTTGGTGTTGATATTGATGGAAAATCAACCGGGTTTACATTCGGGTCGAAATCGGGTCATTTGTAATCGGCTAGAGGTTGAAGATGATGAACAATCGTTCATCATTCTGTGTTACTAGTAGATTATTCTGTAATGATCAAAGTAACCCTATTTTCAAGTGAATGGGTGATTTTTCTCAGCCCATTGTTTTTGTTTCCCAGAAATAATAGAATGTTTCCCAGAAATAATAGAATGAAATAATGAATGAGCCTAATTCTTCTCAGCCCATTGTTTCAGTTTCTCAGATCACATCTTTGTGGTTAAGGCCTGGGGACTTTCCCAGGCCAATTGAAAATCAGCCTATTTACTTCTCTCTAGTGCAACAACACAAAATAAAGATTTTTTGATTTTCTTTTATACAAAATGCATATTGCATGCTATTATTTTCTTTATGCACTAAAATAATTTAAATATTTTGTGCATTTAATTTAATTTTATCAATTCACATTGTTTATATTTTTAGGCATATAATATGAACATTATTATGAATTAAATTTAAATGTCAAATGATTCATGTGATTTAGCTAATTAGAGAATAGTCACAACATCTTTAATTAGGCTAAATGAAATATAAGAATTTAGAATTATATTAAGACATTATTTGTAATTAATTTCATTTACTATGATAGATTTTATCCCACATGAAATGATTAATTAGGATGAAATATCATATTATATTTTTGAATTTACCCACAGGAGTTAGGAAAAGAAACATGATTTGATAGTTTTATCATAAAGTTATAAATGTATCTGGTTGAATTAAATCTTTAGTCCACAGACAAGTTTTATGTCATTAGATGCATTTTTATTTAAGCATGATTTACGTTGGTAAAACATGATTTATGTTTATTTGTCTCATTTAAATTTATAAGCATGTGTGATTGAATTTTATGCAGTTATGATAACTGGTAGTGTTTCTGATATTCAGTGTGAGATTCCCGAACTTGTGGGTGATAATTATAAGGTCTGAAAATAGATGATTCTTCTTCATTTGGGATGTTTGGACATTGATGATGAGAGTACTCTGGATGATTTAACTCGTCATGAACGATGAGATCGGTCTAACCGTCTCAGTATGATGTTCATAAAGACTAAAATATCTGAGAGTATTCGTGGTTCGATTGAGGAGCATAAGAATGTCAAAGCATTACTAAAGGCGGTTGATGAATAATTCGCAACTTCTGATAAAGCTCTTGTTAGTACCCTTATAATCAAGTTCACATCCACGAGGCTCACGACAGTGAAAGGTGTGCGTGAGCACATCATGAAAATACGGGACATTGTGACTCAGCTTAAAAGACTTGAGGTTGAGATGTTAGAGTCTTTCTTGGTGCAATTATATACTGGCAACCCTTCCATCAGCATATGGAGCCTTTAAGGTCTCTTATAACACACATAAAGAGAATTGGTCAATTAATGAGCTTATGACCATGTTGATTTGGACGAGAGTGCACTTACAGTTACATATGAGAAGGACCAGAAAGCTTGTAAGCTAAAGGGAAAAGGGAAAATACGGGCAACCGGAGGGATTAAGAAAGACCCGAAGGAAATAAAGTGCTTCTTTTGTAACAAGAAGGGACACATTAAGAAAAATTGCCTAAAGTTTCCAATATGGCTTGAGAAGAAAGGTAACTTGATCTCTTTTGTCTGTTATGAATCAAATATAGTTGATATTAATTATAACATATGGTGGATTGATTCTGGTTCTACAATCCATGTTTCTAATACCTTATAGGGTATGCGAAACCTAAGGAAGCCAACGTCAAATGAAGAAGGCATATATTCCGGAAATGAGATGCAATCACGTGTGGAGGCAATTGGGACATGTTGTTTAGTTTTAAGCATAATTTGTATTTGGAAAAGACTTTTTATGTTCCTAACTTTTCGAGAAATTTGATTTCTATTTCAAAACTTGTACCTTTGGCATACTCTTTCAACTTTTATGGAACATCGTTTGATTTGTTTTATAAATCTAGTAATGTTGGGAGTGGTACATTGTTGAATGATCTTTTATATGCTAATTTATAAAATAACACTGCTTATAATATTGTACATGTTCAATCTGGCGTAAAACGTTGTGTTATAAATGAGGATTCTTCTACTTTGTGGCACCGGAGATTGAGACATATCTCTATTGAAAGAATTAAGATATTAGTAAAAAATAGAGTGCTTAGTACTTTAGATTTTATTGATTTTGATGTGTATGGACTGCATTAAGGGAAAACAGACCAATAAATCCAAGAAAGGTGCTACGAGTAGTACAACCATTTTAGAGATCGTCCATTCAGATATTTGTTGTCCTGATATGGATATGCATGGTCCCAAATACTTCATCTCTTTCATTGATGATTACTCGCGATATATGTACATCTACTTTTTTCATTATAAGGATGAAGTTTTAGACGCCTTTAAAATTTTCAAGGCGGAAGTAGAGAAACAGTGCGATAAGCAAATTAAGATCGTGAGAACAGATAGAGGTGGAGAATATTACGACATACCATCGAGAAGGGACAATCGACTGGTCCATTTGCAAAGTTTCTTCAAGAGCATGGGATTGTGCCCCAATACACTATGCCTGGTTCTCCGGACCAGAATGATGTTGCAGAAAGAAGAAACCGAACATTGATGGACATAGTGGGAAGTCTGCAGAGTAACTCCAACCTTCTAAAGTCGTTTTGGATTGATGCTCTTAAAATGACTGTGTATATATTAAACCGAGTTCCAACCAAGCTGTCCCAAAGACGCCATTTGAGTTATGGAAAAGTTGGAAATTGAGTTTGCGACATATACGCGTTTGGGGATGTCCGTGTGAAGTAAGAGTATATAATCCGCAAGAAAAGAAACTGGACCCAAGGACTATCAGTGGGTATTTCATTGGATATGCCGAAAGATCTAAGAGGTACAGATTCTATTGTTCTTCTCACAGCAGTAGAATTGTGGAATCAAGAAATGAAAAATTTCTTGAGAATGACTTGATCAGTGGGAGCGATCGATCCTGGAACACCGTTCCAGATAAGGATCATTTTGAAGCGCAACCATCGTGCTCAAGTAATAGATTGATTGTTATTGACAACAACCCTCGAGACCAATCGACTGTTGTGAGAACAATCGCTGAAATTTCACAAGTTGTTGATAATTAGCCAGTAGATTAGATTGTTCAGGAGTTACCTGAAATAGTTGTGCAATCGGTTGATCAACAAATTCTATAAGATGATGTTGATCCAACATTAAGGAGATCTACTATAGTAAAGAAGTCAGCAATTTCTAGTGATTATGTTGTGTATTTGCAAGAATCAGATTTTAATGTCGGAGTCGAAAATGATCCTGAAACGTTTTCGCAAGCCATAAGTTGTGCAGAGTCAAGATTCTGGCATGACGCCATGAAGGATGAGATGGATTCTATGGCTGTCAATGAATTCTGGGATCTTGTCACGTTGCCTGATGGTGTAAAAACCATAGGATGCAAATGGGTCTTTAAGACAAAGAAAGATTCAATGGGCAACATTGAAAGATATAAAGCAAGACTCGTTGCTAAAGGATTCAATCAGAGAGAAGGAATCGACTACAAAGAGACATTTTCTCCTGTATCTAAGAAAGATACTCTTCGCATAATCATGGCATTAGTTGCATATTTTAATTTAGAGTTGCAACAAATGGATGTGAAAACGACATGTCTCAATGGAGAATTGGAGGAAGAGGTATACATGCAACAATCTGAAGGATTTTTCTCCAGTAGTGGTGAGCATTTGATGTGCAAGTTTAAGAAATCCATATATGGATTGAAGCAAGCTTCTCGTCAATGGTATTTAAAATTCCATGATGTTATCTCTTCATTTGGTTTTGTAGAGAACGTTATGGATCATTGTATATACCAAAATATCAGTGGGAGTAAGCTTTGTTTCCTTGTTCTGTATGTGGATGATATTTTACTTGCAGCTAATGGCAAGGGTTTTTTATATGAAGTGAAACAATTTCTCTCTTAGAATTTTGACATGAAGGAAACCTATATCAATATGGGTGATGTAACACCCGGATTTGAGGGTTTTTGTAAATAAATAATATAATGGCATTTTATTGCAATTATGTCAAATTAAGTTGGTTTTGTAAAAAGAAGCCGTTATTATGATCCTAATGATTTATAAGGATTTTAAGAAAATTTCGGGAATTTTAGGAGTTTAATGCTAATTTTACGAGAATTACATTTCTTGTAATATAAAAGATGTTTTAGTAAGAATAGTAAACGAGGTCCGAATTGCGAACGGACAGTTTTAAAAGAACCCTGGAAGTAAGTTGAAGTTATTGGCGAAGTAAGGAAATTTGGAGAAACCGAATCGTTAAGCAATTAACGAAACAAAGGACGAAACAAATAGAAAATCAAAGGAAGGGCAAAATGGTAATTTGCAAAGTCAAAATTTTAATAAAAGCACTTGGCTTCTTCGTCTCCATGCCACTTCCTTCTTCCCTGCGATTCTCCTCCCTCCTTCGGCGATTCAACGGCGATCACTCCTCTCCGACGATCGTTCCTCCTCCGTTCGTCGTCCGTTCTTCGTGTTTTCTCCTCATCTCGCAACCCTAGGTATGATTCTATGCTTTTGGAGCATTATAGTTTGGTTTTCACAGAGTTTAAACGATTAGGCTTCGTTTAGGGTTTTGTAAAAACACGAATTAGGGTTAGAAATCGGTAGGGTTACCGTATTGGTAAATCTATTGAACGAAATCTAGGGAGTACGACGTTTAGGTTGAAAAACGGATATTTCAGGTTTGAAAAACGTCCGTAAATGGAGTTTAGAAATTTACGAGCGTGAGTTGCTTGGTAAAATGCCTCATTGAGCTAAGATGGAAATTTAGAAAAATTTCCTTAGTTAAGGTTTGTGTTAAATTTGAATGAATGGTTGATATAGATGAAAATGTGTTAAAGAAGTTGAGTTAGATATGTATGCAGGGAAAGAAGGAAAAGAGAAGAAAGAAGGAGGGAGTGGGGGCGCCTGTCCTCTGGAAAATCCAGAGGACATGGCGATCGATCGCCTATGGGTGGGGATCGATCGCCCAAGGGTCGCACGCTCTTTTTCCAGAGCGTGTGGCGATCGATCTCCCCTCGTTGGTCGCCGCGATCTGTAATCGCCTGGTGAGGCGATCGCTTGCAAAACCAAGCGATCGCCAACGGGCGATCGATCGCCCGTTTTGGGGATCGATCGCCCATGCATTTTATGGACGAAAGTCCAATTTTTTGTCTTTTCTCCTGCTGCTTATATTTTTAAGTGTTAATTAGGGTTTTCTTTTAATTGTTTTAAAGTCTTATTTCGTGATTTGTAAAATAGATTCGAACGTTTTACAAATTTTGGTTTCCGCTTTAAATTCTGCTTAAATGCAATTAAAGTTATTAGAAAAAAAAAATATAATACGGGAAAATTAGGGTACAGTATTAGGGTCGCTACAAGTTATGGTATCAGAGCCCCCAGGTTTTAAAAACGGTTCCGTAGACTGCTTGACTGCACAGCCACTACGCGGACATCCTTCATCAACTGTAAGTACGTTCTATTTTATTTCTTTGTTTTTGTTTCTTAAAATTATCTGTTTAACTTTTATAGGCTTTATACAATATGACTCGAGGAAGAGATCCTAGGGATGACGCCTTAGACAGACTTACAGAATTGTTGGACCGTCAGTCTCAACACATGGATCGACAGCCACAACAAATCGAGAACCTAGTGAACCGAGAGAACCAGAGGGCCCAAGAATTGGTGGTTCCTAATAATTAGGGCATGCAAAAATTTCAAAGCCTCCGACCTCCAGTATTTGACGGCCGATCATCTGATCCAACAGTTGCTGAGGAATGGATCAGGGTGATGGAGGATATGCTAGCGTATGCAGAGGTTGGGAACAGGAGCAAGGTGGCCTACGTCACATTCCATTTGGCGTTAGATGCCCGTTTCTGGTGGGATTCGATCAAGGCGACAACAGATGTAACAGTTATGACTTGGGAACGGTTCAAGACCGTATTCTTCGACAAGTATTTCATCCGTACTGTGAGAGTAGCAAAGAGGAACGAGTTTACGCAGATGAAGCAGACAGGTTCAGTTGCTGATTATATTAGGAAGTTTGAGGTTTTATCACGATTTGCACCGCGTCTTGTCAGTGACAATGAAGACAAAGTGCATCAATTTATGGAAGGGCTGAATCCTGAGATCAAGATGAACATGGTTGTGTCAGGTATTATAGACGTGCCTTATTCTGATATTGCAGCTAGAGCTCTGGACTTCGAGGCTGCCAGAGCTACTTGTATTAGGCCGAGGGAGTCAGCTAAGGGCTTCTTCCGTGAGATCCGCCCTCAGTCTCAGAACCGAGGTTGGCAACCTAGAGCACCATAGCCCCAACAACAACAGAGAGGTGTGAAGAGACCTCTAGAGGGAGGCAATGATCGGGGCAAGGGCAAGCAGGTACAGGGGACTTCCCAGATACCCTGGTGCCCTAAATGTCAGCAAGAGCACAGTGGAAAGTGCCGGGTTGGCACTAACAAATGTTTTAGATGTGGTGAAGTCGGCAATTATGTCAGAGATTGCCCAAAGCCAGGCCGTGATCAGTTGAGTGGAGACCAGAGGGGGGTTATGCAGAGGATCTTTGCATTTATCGAGCCTGGTGATGTTGACGACGAGGCTCAACCTTCCGTGATAGCAGGTACCATTTTGATTATGGGCGTAGCGGTATTTTCGTTGATAGACACTGGAGCTACGCACTCCTTTATTTCAACTGCTTGCATGGCTAGATTGGGGTTAGCGTCTGAGTTAGCAGAGGTTGAGTATAGAGTAATGCTGCCTTCGGGAGAGCATATGCAGTCGGATCGTATTCTCCAGGGCAATGTCGTCTCAGTGGGGGATGCTACCCTTTATGCTCGCTTGATTGTCATGGGCATAGAGATCTACGATCTTATCTTAGGGATGGACTGGCTATCACAGCACTTCGCCACCATCGATTGTCAATCCGGGATTGTGACCTTTTGACCCCCGGGTAAAGTAGAGTTTTCTTATCAGGCGATGAACCGATTGAGTGGATCGCCTATCTCCTATTCTATGAAGGTCAACGAGCAGTTTAAAGGTGAATGCACTATTTATTTGGCCACAGTAATTGATACTCAGTTGCTCAGTAGTGTAAAGCCGAGTGACATTCCTATAGTCAGAGAATTCTCTGAGATCTTCCTCGATGATCTCCCTGGTTTACCACCAGACCGGGAGATTGAATTTGTGATTGATGTTTATCCTAGTTCGGCGCCAGTGTCAAAGAATGCGTATAGATTGGCGCCTGCTGAGTTGAAAGAGTTGAAATCTCAGTTGGAGGAGTTGCTAGACAAAGGGTTCATCCGACCGAGTGTTTCACCCTGGGGTGCGCCCGTTCTATTTGTCAAGAAGAAAGACGGGACCCTCAGGATGTGTGTGGATTACAGAGAGCTGAATAAGCTTACAGTTAAGAATAGGTATCCACTACCACGGATCGATGACTTGTTTGATCAACTACAGGGTGCCCGAGTGTTTTTCAGGATTGACCTACGCTCGGGTTATTATCAGTTGAAGGTCCGGAAGGAGGATATTTAGAAAACGGCGTTCCGAATGAGGTATGGGCATTATGAGTTCCTAGTTATGTCTTTTAGACTTACTAATGCCCCTGTAGCGTTTATGGATTTAATGAACCGCATCTTCAAGGAGTACCTGGACAAATTCGTGGTAGTCTTTATTGACGACATACTGATTTATTCCAAGACGAAAGAAAAGCATGAAGAGCAATTGCGGATTGTTCTTGGAATTTTACAACGACACCAGCTTTATCCGAAGTTCTAGGGTCAGTTTTCTCGGCCATATTATATCAGAAGAAGGGGTTTCTGTAGATCCGAGCAAAATCCAGGTGGTCAGAGATTGACAGCAGCCTAAGAACGTGCGAGAGGTACGTGGATTTCTCGGGTTGGCCGGTTACTATCGAAAATTTATTGAGGGATTCTCGAAGATTGCAGTCCCTCTTTCACGCCTGACTCGGAAGAACGAAAAGTTTATATGGTCGGCTTCTTGTGACAACAGTTTTATGGAGTTGAAGCAGAAGTTGACCATAGCTCCAGTTCTAACGCTACCTGTCAAAGGTATGAAATTCAGTATATATTGCGATGCGTCTGGAGTTGGACTCGGATGCGTGCTTATGCAGGAAGGTAGGGTGATTGCTTATGCTTCTAGACAGCTGAAGCTGTATGAGCAAAATTATCCTACGCACGACCTGGAGTTAGCAGCCGTGGTCTTCGCACTGAAGATATAGAGGCATTATTTATATGGGCAGCTGTGCGAAATATTTTCAGACCACAAGAGCTTGAAGTACTTGTTTACGCAGAAGGAACTGACTATGCGACAGAGAAGGTGGCTCGAGTTCGTTAAAGACTATGAGTTTGAGATAAAGTACCATCCAGGAAAGGCGAACAAGGTCGCTGATGCTTTAAGCCGAATGCCTTCTGCGAGTCAGCCTTCACTTGCAGCGATGTCGGTTACATTGCGATCTGAGATTGAGAGGTTCGATGTGGAGATAGTGGCAGAGTTGTCCAGTATGCTCACCAACATTTCACTCAGGCCGACTATTCTGGATAAAATACGCGAAGCTCAGCAGAAAGATATGGAGTGTGAGGAGTTTCGGTTGGGCTTGACATCCGAGGATTCGTCGAATTTCCATTTATCAGAGGATGGTATTCTAAAATTCAGGCATAGATGGTACGTGCCTAACGATAAAGAGCTAAAGAAGGAGATATTGGCTGAGGCGCATTCCGCAGCTTATTCTGTGCACCCGAGAAGTGCCAAAATGTACCGGGACTTAAAGCAACACTTCTGGTAGCCGAACATGAAGAGAGAGGTTGCCAAATATGTCGAAACCTGTTTAGTTTGTCAACAGGTGAAAGCAGAACACCAGAGGCCGGCCGAAACACTACAGCCACTGCCTATTCCGGAGTGGAAATGGGAGCAGATCTCCATGGATTTTATTGTGGGGCTCCCGAGGACGACGAAGGGTCATGATGGCATCTAGGTGATCGTGGACCGATTGACAAAGTCGGCTCACTTCTTATCTGTGAAGATGACATCTTCTATGGATCAGCTCGCCGGAGATTGCACGGAGTACCGGTTTCTATTGTCTCAGATCGAGATCCGAGATTTACATCGAAGTTCTGGAAGAGTCTGCACAAAGCTATGGGGACTCAACTGAATTTCAGCACGGCATTTCATCCTCAGACTGATGGTCAGACAGAGAGGACGAATCAGATTCTGGAGGATATGCTTAGAGTCTGTGTGTTGGAATTTCAGGGATCGCGGAGCAGGTATTTGCCACTGATCGAGTTCTCTTATAATAACAGCTTCCAGGCTACCATCGGTATGGCTCCGTACGAAGCTTTATATGGTCAAAGGTGTAGATCTCCGTTGTATTGGGACGAGGTTGGTGAAGCCAGTATTGTTGGTCCCGAGATTCTACGGCAAACGGCAGAGAAGATTGCCATTATTAGACAGCGTATCGAGATAGCTCAGAGTCGACAGAAGAGCTATGCTGACACAAGAATGAGAGAACTGGAATTCGAAGAAGGTGATGAGGTTTATTTGAAAGTTTCTCCGTTTAAAGGTGTGATGCGATTCGGAAGGAAAGACAAGTTAAACCCTCGTTATGTGGGGCCCTTTCCTATTTTGAAGAAGATCGGGAAGATGACGTATCGATTACAGCTTCCAGCTTCAATGGAAGGCATCCACGACGTATTTCATGTCTCTATGCTTCGGAAGTGTTTGCGCGATCCATCGCATATTGTAGAGGCAAGAGAGATCGAGGTACAGCCTACCTTGACTTACGAGGAGAAGCCGGTACGTATTTTGGAGTATTCCATCAAGGTTTTGCGCAACAAAGAGATTCTGCTAGTTAAAGTCCTATGGCGGAACCACGAGGTTGAAGAAGCGACTTGGGAGCGACAGTAAGATATGATGGCTAGGTATCCTGAGTTGTTTGTATAAGCAAATTTTGAGGACAAAATTTTAAATAAGGTGGATGGAATGTAACACCCGGATTTACGGGTTTTTGTAAATAAATAATATAATGGCATTTTATTGCAATTATGTCAAATTAAGTCAGTTTTGTAAAAAGAAGGCGTTATTATGATCCTAATGATTTATAAGGATTTTAAGAAAATTTCGGGAATTTTAGGAGTTTAACGCTAATTTTACGAGAATTACATTTCTCGTAATATAAAGGATATTTTAGTAAGAATAGTAAACGAGGTCCGAATTGCGAATGGACAGTTTTAAAAGAACCCTGGAAGTAAGTTGAAGTTATTAGCGAAGTAAGGAAATTTGGAGAAATCGAATCGTTAAGCAATTAACGAAACAAAGGACGAAACAAATAGAAAATCAAAGGAAGGGCAAAATGGTAATTTGCAAAGTCAAAATTTTAATTAAAAGCACTTGGCTTCTTCTTCTCCACGCCACTTCCTTCTTCCCTGCGATTCTCCTCCTTCCTTCGGCGATTCAACGGTGATCACTCCTCTCCGACGATCGTTTCTCCTCCGTTCGTCGTCCGTTCTTCGTGTTTTCTCCTCCTCTCGCAACCCTAGGTATGATTCTATGCCTTTGGAGTGTTATAGTTCGGTTTTCACAGAGTTTAAACGATTAGGCTTCGTTTAGGGTTTTGTAAAAACACGAATTAGGGTTAGAAATCGGTAGGGTTACCGTATTGGTAAATCTATTGAACGAATTAAACGTTATTGGACGAAATCTAGGGAGTATACGGCGTTTAGGTTGAAAAACAGATATTTGAGGTTTGGAAAATCTCTGTGAATGGAGTTTAGAAATTTACGAGCGTGAGTTGCTAGGTAAAATGCCTCATTGAGCTAAGATAGAAATTTAGAAAAATTTCCTTAGTTAAGGTTTCGTTAAATTTGGACGTTTAACGGTTTAAATCTCGTTTTAACGACAACTATTGTGTTTTGCCTTAGACAAACAACGCTCGTGGACGAAGCTCGAAGCTCAGCGCGCACGAGGTAAGTTCTCGTGACTTACTTGGCCGAGTGGCCTACACCGTATGTCGATGTTGCGTCGAGGATCTCTGGAGAGTTGTTTGTTTATATACTTTGGTCGGGTAGATAGGGTTAGTTCTTTTATAAGTTATGCTTTTTATAGTCTTGATGGTATGTATGATGTTTGTTTATTTTGTGTCTATAACTGTTCATGCATCACGTATTTTAAAATGGCATGAAAACGGATTTCTGCACGTGTTTAAGAAAATGAAATGAATGAACGTAATGAATCAATGTAATCTGTATCTGGTTACGCGAGGTGGGGCTTAGGCACGGTTGTTACAGGTGCGAGCGTGTACCCCCCCCGTTAGTTGAAGAGGGCAGTCCGACCGCGGGATGTGTCCTCTCCATCTAATAGGCTGAGACCTCAGTGACATTCTGTCTGCGACGTAATGATAAGAAAATGTTGCATAATTTCTGAAACTCATACGCACAGCATGCATTGCATTTACGAAACTTGCTGAGATTTTTATCTCATAGTGTGTCTGTATGGTGTAGGTGATTACGAGACAGGTGAGGACGATGTTCCTCCTCCCGAAGCCTGAGTTCAGTTGACGAAGAATGATCGAGGGAGTGTACTGGCGCAGTCGAGGCGTTCATGATCCGTGGGACGTATGTAGGTATTTTGGACTATTTGGATAGAAACTGTTTAGGGAAAATACTTGTACAGATAGATCATTATAGGATGTTTGGTTCTGGATGGTGGATATGTTATGTTTTTAGTTTTTAAACGTTTTGAGAAGCATTTTGTAAATGTTTGGTATTAGGGAAATGTTCGGTTTTTAAACATATCCACGTGGTTTGTTTTTATGAAATTAGATTATGTTTTTAAACGTGTTACAAGTCGACGTTTTGGATGAGATTTTGAGAGAGTTTATATTTGAATGAATGGTTGATATAGATGAAAATGTGTTAAAGAAGTTGAGTTAGATATGTATGCAGGGAAAGAAGGAAAAGAGAAGAAAGAAGGAGGGAGTGGGGGCGCCTGTCCTCTGGAAAATCCAGAGGACATGGCGATCGATCGCCCATGGGTGGGGATCGATCGCCCAAGGGTCGCACGCTCTAGAAATTTTTCCAGAGCGTGTGGCGATCGATCGCCCCTCGTTGGTCGCCGCGATCTGTGATCCCCTGGTGAGGCGATCGCTTGCAAAACCAAGCGATCGCCAACGGGCGATCGATCGCCCATGCATTTTATGGACGAAAGTCCAATTTTGCCCCCTATTTTGTCTTTTCTCCTGCTGCTTATATTTTTAAGTGTTAATTAGGGTTTTCTTTTAATTGTTTTAAAGTCTTATTTTGTGATTTGTAAAATAGATTCGAACGTTTTACAAATTTTAGTTTTCGGTTTAAATTCTGCTTAAATGCAATTAAAGTTATTAGGAAAAAAAAATATATATAATACGGAAAAATTAGGGTACAGTATTAGGGTCGCTACAGGTGATGCATCTTATGTCATTGGCATTAAGATACATAGAGACAGAAATAGAGGTGTTTTGGGTCTGTCTCAAGAAACCTATATCAATAAGGTTTTAGAAAGATTTCGAATGAAAAATTGTTCACCAAGTGTAGGTCCCTTTGTTAAGGTGATAAGTTTGGTTTGGACCAATGCCCAAGGAATGATCTCGAAAGGGAACAAATGAAAAACACTCCATATGCTTCTGCTGTAGGAAGCCTGATGTATGCTCAAGTCTGCATAAGACCTGACATTGCATTTGTTGTTGGGGTATTGGGAAGATATCAGAGTAATCCAGGTTTGGACCACTGGAAGGCTGCAAAAAAAGTGATGAGACTGACTGATACTCTAGAGGTGGTGGGATGCTCCGATGCAGACTTTGTCGGATGTGTTGATTCACGGAGATCGACATCTGGCTATGTTTTCATGCTCGCTGGTGGAGCTGTATCGTGGAGGAGTGTGAAGCAGACATTGACTGTTACTTCCACCATGGATGCCGAGTTTTTATCGTGTTTTGAGGCTACTTCGCATGGTGTATGAATGAAGAGTTTCATTATTGGGGTTAGGATTGTAGATTCTATCTCTAGGCCATTGAAGTTGTTTTGTGACAACTCAGCTACGATCTTTATGGCTAAGAATAATAAGAGCGGTAGTCGAAGTAAACACATCGACATTAAGTACTTAGCCATTAGAGAACGTGTTAAGGAAAAGAAAGTAGTCATTAAACACATTAGCACTGAGTTGATGATTGCAGATACTTTGACTAAAGGCATGCCACCAAAAAAATTCAAGGATCATGTAGAACGAATGAGACTTGGTTCCGTTTTGTGATTTTATTTCGTTGTAAGAATGAATGATTTAGTGAAACTCTATTAGTGATGATTTCTCATATTTGATTTTCTTATTATGCGCATATTGATTATTTTGAGAAATATTATTAAAGTACGGACCTAGAATAAACATAAGGTTTATTCATTAAGTTTTATGGGTTATTGTTGAGAAATGTGATGCATTGTGATACATGGAAGATAATACTCATTTTATTAGAGGATCTATTACTATGATTGATGTATCATATTTCTCATTCTAGTACATGTTTGGATTTATTAACCAAGTGGGAGAATGTTTGAATTAATTATCTTCCATTATGTGGTTTAATAAATACATTAATTATTAAAAATTGACACGTGGATTAAGTACCTTATACCCATATTACGTGGAGATTTTCTGAATGATGGTTAGAGAAAGTTATGGAATGAAAACTGTTTTGAGGTCTCTAAGCCAGAATCTCCAATATTGAATACACCATCTTGAGAGAGATTTGTTTGGTTTAGAAGAACCAAAACTAAAACATCAAACGAGAATGGCTGGAGGTACGTTCGATTACTCAATTCCGCACTAGATCTAATTCTTTCATGTTGAGAATGATTAGATCGCTAAGTTTGTTTGTCGTTTATTCTTCATATTACTCTTAAATTATTACTCTATTTCAGTTGTGATTAATTACTTGGAGATTAAACTAAATCTCTCTGTTTTTTCTTAAATTACACAAAATTCTTGGTTCTAATTCTGTTGTTTTCTTGAATTTTGATGGGTTATAGCACATTTAGGAAACATTTGTTTAGAGATTGAACTAAATCATATGTTCTTGCTCTCTTTTTCCTCCATTTTCGTCAAGAAACAGATTGTTTTTGACAAATTGTGTGAAATTCTTAAATCCTATCAAATATCTACTTATAATCTTCGTTTTTTTGTCCAAATTGTTCGTGTTCTCTAATCCAATTCTTTTAATTTTTTACCTCTAAAATGAACTTTGTATTTTTTTTCTCTGTTTTTCATGTTGCAGACTTATGAAAGGAAGTTCATTCAGAGGTGGTTTTGTGAAGTTGACTAGGTATGCCCAAGAACCAAGCAATTTCTTTATCACACTGTTCTCACTCCGAATTCTCTAGTCCAAAAAATCATCAGAAAATGGTGCAAAAGAACCAGAATTGAGCCTCCAAATCTTGACCCCGACGAGGACAAAGAGGAGGTCGTGGACCCACCCTGAGCGGATAGAGCTCGGCTAGCGGAATTGCTCGAGAAAATGTCGTCGTCATCCCTATCGGTTCAAAAAGAAGCTACAAAGGAGATCAGGAAGTTGACATAAGAGATTACGGCAGCTCGAGGGCTCCTGATCGAGTCCTCCAATGACATTTTCCAGCTGCTTAATCGACTCTTATCCGGAAGCGTTCAAGTGGATTCGGGTCTGAGGGAAGATTTGATCACAACAGTTTACAACATCTCAATTCCTAATTCCAATAAGAAAAAACTGGCCGATTGTCCGGCCATTCTCCCGATTCTCAACGAATTGTTACTGCACGGGACTTTCGAGAGCAGGGGCTTTGCAGCTGCGGCCCTGGGCACATTGGCCATGCTTAAAACTTACGATGTTCTAATCGAAAACTCTAGTGCGCTGAAAATTAGCGCACATGACTCGAGAATGGCTGCATTATATTGTCTCCTTGCGGATCAATGTAAATCATATGATCTTGATGAACACCAGTGAAACAGAAAAATTGAGCTAATTAAATAAATTTTATAAATCTTTAACCGATGGCGTTCACAACAAAATTTCTTCAAACAGGTTGAATACTGTCTACTTTGAAGAGGACTTTGTAGAGATTGATAAAACTTAGATGAATGGTATTAGAGAAGTTGAGGTATTTATAATAACCTCCTTGAGAATACAAAGAGATAGTGAAAGAATAAATACATTGAGAATAGGAAGGGTTAGGAATAAATAATTAATATCCACTAATAGGCCCCCTCAAGATGGTGATCGGGTCGATACACCAATCTTGAAACATAGATGATGAAGACGAGGTCGCGGAAGAGCTTTGGTCAAGGCATCAGCTAGTTGATCACTCTCAGGAACATGAACCACTTGAAGATCCTTGGTTTGAACCAGATCACGTGCAAAGTGATAGTCAAGAGCTAAATGTTTCATGCGAGAGTGGAATACTGGATTGGAACAGAGGTAAGTAGCACCGAGGTTGTCGGAGTAGACAGTGGGAATCGAGGTGAGAGAGACCTCGAGCTCGAGTAAAAGATGTTTGACCAACTGGATCTCAGAAACGGTATTAGCAATGGCTCGATATTCAACCTCTGTTGATGACCGAGCAACTGATCGTTGTTTGACCGAGCTCCAAGATATGGGGTTGGACCTAAGGAAGATAACATAAGCAGCAGTTGAGGTTTGATCATCAGCATTACCTGCCCAGTCAGCATCGGAGAAACCGTGAAGTGAGATTGGGGTGATGGAGGACAAATTTACGCCTAGATCTCGAGTCCCATTGAGATATCGAAGAAGACGCTTTACAGCACCCCAGTGCGTCGAGGAAGGAGCATGCATTAATTGAGACAGTTTGTTGACAACAAATGCAATGTCAGGACGGGTCATACGCAGGTGTTGAAGACTGCTAACCACTTGCCGGAACATGGTGGCATCAACGGGAGGAGACCCATCATGAGTTGAGAGAGAAGTCCCGACTGCCAGAGGAGTGGGGGCTGGCTTCGAGGCGAGCGTTTTATGTTTGTCGAGTAGGTCAATGATGTACTTGCGCTATGACAGATGAAGAGTAGTCGAGGTGGGAAGGACTTCTACCCCACAGAAGAATGACAGCAAGCCAAGATCTTTGGTGGAGAAGGTGGCGTCAAGTTTGGTGATGACATCCGAGACAAATAGAGAGTCACTCCCTGTGATGATGAGGTCATCAACATACACAAGGAAGTAAACTATAGTGTGGTGGTGATGGTAGACGAACAACGAGGTGTCAGCTCGAGATGGGATGAACCTGAGACCAACGAGAAAGGCACGAGGGGCCTCATACCAGGCTAGAGGTGCTTGTTTTAGCCTGTAGATCGCTTTTCGAAGTCGACAAATATAATCGGGATGAGATGGATCTTTCATATCCGAGGACTGAGACATGAATACTTCTTCTTCGAGCGTGCCATTGAGAAAAGCATTGTTGACGTCCAGTTGACGAATTTGCCATTGACGTTGGAGAGCTAGGCTAAGTACCGTTCGAACTGTGGTTGGTTTGACAACCGGACTCTATGTCTCTTTGAAGTCGAGGCCAGGGCGCTGGTGAAATCTTTTAGCAACAAATCTAGCTTTGAAACGATCGACAAAGCCATCAGGTGTACGTTTGATACGATACACCCATTTGTTGCCAACAGTGTGCAGGGATGGATCAGATGGCACGAGTTCCCATGTGTTGTTACGAAGCAAAGTAGAATATTCATCGTTCATGGCTTGCTTCCATCGTGGATCTTTGAGAGCTTGAGCAACACTGGTGGGTTCACTGTCAGTGGTGGTCGAGGAGAGGAATAAGTATTTAAGGTTAGGCTTGCGGATATCATTTTTTGGATCTAGTGGTCATGGGATGAGAGGATCGAGGGGCATTTGGGTCTTAAGGGTCACGGTCAGGGATGGTGACGAGAGAAGGTATTGGGGGGTCTTGGTGAGGTATGGGCTCGAGAGGAGAAGGGGTGGGTGACTGTGAGGGTGGCAGTGAGACAGTTTGTGGGGAGTTTGACAATTCACTGAGAGGGCCAGAGGATGAGGTCGAGGGTTTGTTGCAAGCGCGAGGAGGGGAGGTCAATGTTTGGTTTCGAGGAGCAGAAGTCGTCGACACGGTAGAGCGTGGTGGAGACGGTATCCAGAGGTCAACCAAAGATGAGACAGACAAGATAGACATTGGAGTCATATTGTGGGGAGTGGAAAAAGGGAAAGATATTCTCAACAAACCGAACATGACGAGACACATATACTCGATGGGTAGTTAGATCAAGACAAAGATAGGCACTTGGAGTAAGGGAATAGCCAAGGAAGACACGGACAATGGATCGAGGAAATAGTTTGTGGGCCATATAAGGACGAAACCAGGGATAACAGAGACAACCAAATACACGGTATTTGGTGGTCGCTGGTGGTTTTTGAAAAAGAAGGTCAAAAGAGGAAACCATTCCTAAGTTGGCTTTGGGCATTCGATTGATGAGATAAGTGGCTGTGGCAAAGGCATAGGGCCAGTATCTAGTGGAAATGGATGCTCGATGAAGGAGAGTGAGACCGGTTTCGACAATGTGTCGATGATGTCGCTCGGAGTACCCATTGTGTTCGGGTGTGTGGGGTGGGGTTGTGAGGTGGGTGATACCTTGGTTGGCTAGAAAGGAATGCATGGCTATATACTTCCCCCCATTATCAGTGTAGAGACTTTTGATGGGTGTGGAAAAATGTTTCTCAACTAGGGCTTTGAATTTGGAAAATGTGGAGTGAACTTTAGATTTTCGTTCTAATGGGTAGAACCAGATATATTTTGTAAAGTGGTCAACAAAAATGACATAGTGTTGGAAACCATCTGTGGAAGTAATTGGAAAAGACCAGAGGTCAGAAAAAATAACTTCTAAAGGGGCAGTGGAGGAGATTGAAGAGACATTGAAAGGTAACTTGGTGCTTTTGTTGATAAAACAAGAATTACAACAGAAATTTGAAAGTTCATTTCGAGAGAAAGACAATTTAAGTAAAGAGCACATGTGACGGAAAACATGGAGATTGGGATGACCGAGGCGACAATGCCAGGTCGACAAGGAATCTTTAGGAGACATGTTGATTGACAATGCTTTGACTGGCGATGAGGGTAGAACATTTGTTGGCTAGTAATAGATACCGTCCCTACGCGCTCCCAGCATAAGGATAGTGCCCGTGCGACGGTCCTGCACCTAAAAATAAGCATCAAAGAACACAACCTCAACACGATTAGAGGCACAAAGGGCAGAAACAGAGATTAAATTTGTCTACATATGCAGTACATAAAGAACATTAGTGGGTAAAATGGGAGAAGAACGAGTAGGCAGTGTCATAGAGCCAATGTGAGAGATAGACAAACTAGAGCCATCACCGATAACCACCGAGTCAGAGTCGATGTAGGGTGAGTGAGATAATAAGTTCGCAAGATCAGTGGTAATGTGATGCGAGGCACCAGAGTCCAGGACCCATTCCTCACAGGAGGGCGTCGCATGGTAATTCAAGGCATAGTGTGGGCTCGAGGTAGGCAAACGAGATGATGGATGCTGAGCAATGGCAGCTCGAGGTGGTCCACGAGGGGACCATGGTTGAGGAGTGAAGCCTCGAGGAGACCATTGAGGATTGGAGTAGAGATAACACTGAGAAGCAGAGTGTCCTTGTTGTCGACACAATTGACATTGCCCCATATATCCTCGACCTGACTGCCCCAAGGGACGAGGAGACCATGATGGTGAGGACGGGTGAGGAGGAGCTTGTAGGAACCTAACACTGTACCCATATTTTCCCGTATTATTATTTTTTATCCCTTCTATTCCTTATAAACTTTGTAACGTTGAGCGGAATTTAAATCGTAGACTAAATTGTTAAAACCGTTCAAAAATTATTTTTGAAACCACTTAAACAAAACTTAAAACAATTGAAATAAAGCTTAAAACAATTATTTAAAACAATTAAAACTAACAAAACAATCGGCCCAACCTTGGACGATCGATCGCCACACTCTCTGGAATTTCCAGAGAGTGGCGATCACCACTGCCGATCGATCCCCACTTTGGGCGATCGGTCAGCAGTCTCCCTGGAATCCATTTTTCCAGGGAGCTCGCCTCCCATTTCCTTTTTCTTTCCTCCTCCATCCCTGCATTATTTTCTTACCACATATACTCCAACAAACACAATAACCTCATAACATAAACTCATTCATAACCTCATCCATTTCACACTTCACCAATCACCCAAAATAAACGACTCAAAACGTAACCTAAACCCAATTAACTCGAGATAAGCTCAACGAAATCTAACTGCGTGGATCCGTTTAAAAACTAAATAACTCACCCTGTTTTAAATCACCAAATAGTTTCCAATATATTTCCAAAGGTAGTTTTTAAAATAGATTTTCCCAAACATCAAAACATAAATCTATCAACTAACCAGATTCCAAGCACCTTAATATGTTCAATCTATAAAATTTGTTCTACGACCTAACTATCGTGTCCCCAAAATACTTACGTACATCCCCATGTGTCAAAAGACGCATCAACTGCTCAGCACACTCCCACGGGTCATCCTCTTTTAACTGCATCATTCCTCGGGTGGAGGGATCTCGTCTTCACCTATATCAAGATCACCTACACCATACAGACAATCTATGAGCTAAAGGCTCAGCAAGTTTCGTAAATTCAAATGCATGCTGTGCATATGAGTTCGTAAATCATGCAACATTTTCTTATCATTACATAGGTTGTCACCGAGATCTCAACCCGCTAAATGGAGAGGGCACGTCCGGTGGTTGGACAACCCTTTCCTCCTAGCGGAGGGGGGTACATGCTTACATACGTACAGCCATGCCTGAGCCCCACCTCGCATGACCATATAACATACATGGGTTTTTATTAGATGCGGTATTGTGACCGGCCCTTCTCAGCCTTCACAATAGTCAATAGCCCTCTTTTGGGCCATATCGCCATTTTCTTTAAACATAGTGCGAAAATTCATTTTCTATGCATAATTGAAAAGACGTGATGCATGAACAATTTATAACGTAATATAAACATACAACATACGTACCATCGAGACAATAAAAGCAATTAAAAGTATATCCTATAAAAGAACTAATCCTAACTACCCAACCAAAGCGTTTAAACAAACAAATCCACAATAATCCTCGACGCGACCTCGATATACGGTGTAGGCCAATCGGCCAGAGTAAGTCACGAGAACTTACCTCGCGTGCGTTGAACTTTAAGCTCCGTCCATGAGCGTTGTTCACCTAAGCAATTTACAACAATTATCGTTAAAACGCGTTTGAACCTTCAACGTCTAAATTAACGAAACCTTAACTAAAGAAATTTTCTAAAATTCTAATTTAACTCATTGAGGCATTTTTATCGAGCGATTTATGCTCGATACCTCAAAACCTCCATTAACGAAGTTTTCTAAACCTCGAAAATTCATCAAACCTTAATATTCCACAACAAATAGACCAACCTTCGTCCAATACGCCAAATATGTCCATTATATTCATAAATACGGTAACTCTATCGGTTTCAAACTCAAAATCACATTTTTCGCAAAACCCTAAACGAAACCCTAATCGTTAAACGACCCTGAAACTACGAATAAACTTTTCAAAAGTGTAGAACCTTACGTAGAGTGTTGATTGGAGGAGAAATCGTGAAGAAAACGAGTCGACCGGAGGAAGAACGATCGTCGGAATGGAGAACGCCGCGAGGAGAGCTTCGTCCCTTGGGAGTTTCGCTAGAGAGAAGGAGAGGAAATCGTGAAAATGTGGGAGAAAAGACAGAAATGTGGTTTTAATAAAAATTGACTACCATTTTGCCCTTCATTTGATTTTCTATTTGTTTCGTCCTTTGTTTCGTTAATTAGCGAACGATTCGTTTTTTTCCAAATTTTCTTAATTCACCAATAACTCAAACTTATCATCAGAACTTTATTAAAACTGTCCGTTCGCAAAACGGACATCGTTTACTATTTTTACCAAAATATCATTTATATTACGAGAAACGTAATTCTCGTAAAATTTGCGTTACGACTCCTAAAATTCTCGAAATTTTCTTAAAATCCATATTAATTATTAGGATCGTAATAACGCTTTCTTTTCATGTAACCGACTTAATTTGATAAAATTACAAAAATGCCATTGCATATTATAATTACAAAATCCGGTAAAGAACCGGGTGTTACATTCCATCCACCTTATTTAAAATTTTATCCTCAAAATTTGATCATACAAACAACTCAGGATACTTAGTCATCATATCCTGTTGTCGCTCCCAAGTAGCTTCTTCCACCTCGTGGTTCCGCCATAAGACTTTGACTAGCGGAATTTCTTTGTTGCGCAATACTTTGATGGAAGACTCCAAAATACGTACTGGCTTCTCCACATAAGTCAAGGTAGGCTGTACCTCGATCTCTCTTGCCTCCACAATATGCGATGGATCGCGCAAATACTTCCGAAGCATAGACACATGAAATACATTGTAAATGCCTTCCATTGAAGCCAGAAGCTGTAGTCGATACGCCATCTTCCCGATCTTCTTCAAAATAGGGAAGGGCCCCACATATTGTGGGTTTAGCTTACCCTTTTTTCCGAATCGCATAACTCCCTTAAACGGAGAAATCTTCAAGTAAACCGCATCACCTTCTTCGAATTCCAGCTCCCTCCGTCTTGTGTCAGCATAGCTCTTCTGTCGGCTCTGAGCTATCTCGATACGCTGTCTGATGAAAGCAATCTTCTCTGTCGTTTGCTATAGAATCTCGGGACCAACAATACTGGCTTCACCAACCTCGTCCCAATATAGCGGAGATCTACACTTTCGACCATACAAGGCCTCGTACGGAGCCATACCAATGGTAGCCTGGAAGCTGTTGTTGTAAGAGAACTCGATCAGTGCCAAATATCTGCTCCACGATCCCTGAAATTCCAACACACAAGCTCTGAGCATATCCTCCAGAATCTGATTCGTTCTCTCTGTCTGACCATCAGTCTGTGGATGAAATGCCGTGCTGAAATTTAGCTAAGTTCCCATAGCTTTGTGCAAACTCTTCCAGAACTTCGATGTAATTCTCGGGTCTCGATAGGAAACAATCGAAACTGGTACTCCGTGCAATCTAACAATCTCCTACACATAAAGCTCGGCGAGCTGATCTAAAGAAGATGTCATCTTCACAGATAAGAAGTGAGCCGACTTTGTCAATCGGTCCACAATCACCTAGATGCCATCATGACCTTTCGTCGTCCTCGGGAGCCCCACAATAAAGTCCATGGAGATTTGCTCTCATTTTCACTCCGAAATCGGCAGTGCTTGTAATGTTCTGGCCGGCCTCTGCTGTTCCGCCTTAACCTGTTGACAAACTAAACAGGTTTCAACATATTTCGCAACTTCCCTCTTCATGTTCGGCCACCAAAAGTGTTGTTTTAAATCCCGGTACATCTTGGTACTTCCCGGGTGCACAGAATAAGCTGAAGAATGTGCTTGGGCCAAAATCTCTTTCTTAAATTCTTCGTCGTTAGGCACGTACCATCTATGCCTGAACTTCAGAATACCGTCATCTGACAAGTTAAAATCAGGCAGGTTTCCAGATGTCATGCTCAATCGAAGCTCCTCACACTCCACATCTTTCTGCTGAGCTTCACGTATCTTATCCAGAATAGTCGGCTTGAGAGAAATGTTGGTGAGCATACCCGACAACTCTGCCACAATCTTCACATCAAACTTCTCAATCTCAGACCGCAACGTAACCGACATCGCTGCAAGTGAAAGCTGACTTGCAGTAGGCATTTGGCTCAAAGCATCAGCGACCTTGTTCGCCTTTCCCGAATGGTACTTAATTTCAAACTCATAGTCTTTGACGAACTTTAGCCACCTTCTCTGTCGCATATTCAGTTTCTTCTGCGTAAACAGATACTTCAGGCTTTTGTGGTCGGAAAATATCTCGCACTGCTGCCTATATAAGTAATGCCTCCATATTTTCAGTGCAAAGACCACGACTGCTAATTTCAGGTCATGCGTAGGATAGTTCTGCTCATACGGCTTCAACTGCGGAGAAGCATACGCGATAACCCTCCATTCCTGCATAAGCATGCATCCAAGCCCAACTCCAGATGCATCACAATATATGCTGAACTTATCACCTTCAACAGGCAATGTCAACACTGGAGCTGCAGTCAATCTCTGCTTTAACTCCATAAAACTGTTGTCACAAGTAGCCAACCATATAAACTTTTCGTTCTTCCGAGTCAAGCGTGAAAGAGGAACTGCAATCTTCGAAAATCCTTCAATGAATTTCCGATAATATCCAGCCAACCCGAGAAATCCACGTACCTCTCGCACGTTCTTAGGCTGTGGCCAATCTTTGACCACCTGAATTTTGCTCGGATCCACAGAAACCCCTTCCTGTGATATAATATGGCCAAGAAAACTGATCATATCCAGCCAAAACTCACATTTGGAGAACTTTGAATATAGCTGGTGTCGTTGCAAAATTCCTTGAACAATCTGCAATTGCTCTTCATGCTCCTCCTTCGTCTTAGAATAAATCAAAATGTCGTCGATGAAAACTACAACGAACTTGTCTAGATAATCCTTGAAGACGCAGTTCATCAAATCCATAAATGCTGCAGGGGCATTAGTAAGTCCAAAAGACAAAACAAGGAACTCATAATGCCCGTACCTCGTTCGGAACACCGTTTTCTGAACATCTTTCTTCCGGACCTTCAACTGGTAATAACCCGAGCGTAGGTTAATCCTGGAAAACACTCGGGCACCCTGCAGTTGATCAAATAAATCATCTATCCGAGGCAGTGGATACTTATTGTTCACTGTGAGCTTATTCAGCTCCTTGTAATCCATGCACATCATGAGAGTCCCGTCCTTCTTCTTAACAAACAGAACGGGCGCACCCCAGGGTGAAAAACTGGGTCATATGAAACCCTTATCCAGCAACTCCTCAAGCTGAGTTTTCAACTCTCTCAATTCAGCAGGCGCCAATCTGTATGGATTCTTAGACACTGGCGCGGAGCTCGGATATACATCAATGGTAAATTCAATCTCCCTGTCCGGCGGTAATCCGGGAAGATCATCAAGGAATATCTCAGAGAATTCTCTGACTATTGGAATGTCACTCAGCTTTACTCTGCTGAGCAACAAAGTATCAACTACTGTGGCCAAATAAATTGAGCACTGACCTTTAAACTGTTCGTTGACCTTCATGGAATAGGAAGTAGGCGACCTACTCCACCTGCGCATCGCCTGATAAGCAAACTCGGCTTTACCCGGGGGCCGAAAGGTCACAATCCCGGATCGACAATCGATGGTGGCGAAGTGCTGTGAAAGCCAGTCCATCCCTAAGATAAGATCGTACCGCTCTAAGCTCATAACTATCAGACAAGCATAAATGGTAGTATCCCCCACTGAGACGACATTGCCCTGGAGAATACGATCTGAATGCATATGCTCTCCTGAAGGTAGCATTACTCTATACTCGAACTCTGCTAACTCAGACGCTAACCCCAATCTAGCCATGCAAGCAGTTGAAATAAAGGAGTGCGTAGCTCCAGTGTCTATCAGCGAAAATACAGCTACGCCCATAATCAATATAGTACCTGCTATCACGGAAGGCTGAGCCTCATCGTCGATATCACTAGGCTTGTTAAATGCAAAGATCCTCGGTATAACCCTCCTCTGGTTTGTGCCTAACTGCTCACGGCCCTGCTTCGGGCAATCTTTAATGAAGTGGCCAACTACTCCACATCGATAGCACTTATTCGTTCTCATTTTGCACTCTCCACTGTGCTCTTTCTGGCACTTAGGGCACCAAGGCATCTGAGAAGCCCCTTGTACCTGCTTTTCCTTCCCTCGATCATTGCCTCCCTCAGAAGGCCTTTTAACCCCCCGCTGTTGTTGCTGTGGCTGTCCTCTCGGTTGCCAGCCTCTATTCCTGAGCTGAGGGTGAATCTCACGAAAGAAGCCTTTAGCTGGCTCTCTTGGTTTGACATAGCTCTGATCAACAACCTCAATCTCCAGTGCCCTGGCCACTATCTCATCGTAGGATACATTCCGCACCACTGATATTGTAAGACTTTTCCGAATTTCCTGACTAAGCTCTTGCACAAATTTGCGTACCTTGTCCTCATTAACACTAACCTGACGCGGCACGAATCGAGACAGGGCCTCAAACCTTCTCACATATTCGGCAATCGAACCAACCTGCCGCAATTGCATGAACTCTACCATCTTCGCCTCCTGCACTGTATGGCTGAAGTACTTGTCATAAAACACCATTTTGAACTGTTCCTAACTCATTATCGTCACGTCGGTGGTTGCCTTGATAGAATCCCACCAAAATCGGGCATTCAGTGCTAAGTGATAAGTCACCAATGCAACCTTTTCTCCGTCCTCAATGCTTGCGTAGGCCAGCATGTCCTCCATGGTTCGAATCCACTCCTTGGCTGAAGAGGGGTCCGCAGATTGCCCATTGAACACAGGAGGTTGAAGCTTCTAGAATCTCTCCATCCCTCGATTACCAGGAGTCGCTGTCTCCCGAGCTCTAACGCCCTCACGGTCGATCAAGGTGCCCAGCTGCTGGGACTGTCTCTCCATTTGTTGAGCCTGTCGTTCCATGTGTTGGGACTGTTGGGCAATGAATCCCTTAAGCTGATCTATCGTATCGTCTCGGTCATCTCGATCATTCCATCGACGCACCATATTTATATAATTCCTATAAAGGTTAAAAGCAAATAACTCTAAGAAATCGAAATCAAAGAAAGCTTTTAAACATACTTACAGTTGATGAAGAATGTCCGCGTAGTGGCTGTGCAGTCGAGTAGTCTACAGAACCAATTTAAACACCCGGGGGCTCTGATACCATAATTGTAGCGAACCTAACACTGTACCCATATTTTCCCGTATTATTTATTTTTTATCCCTTCTATTCCTTATAAACTTTGTAACGTTGAGCGGAATTTAAATCGTAGACTAAATTGTTAAAACCGTTCAAAAATTATTCTTAAAACCACTTAAACAAAACTTAAAACAATTGAAATAAAACTTAAAACAATTAAAACTAACAAAACAATCGGCCAACAACTTGAGGGGAAAAGGGACAATTGTCCCAAAAATGTAAGGGGCGATCAATCGGCTGCATGGCAGCCGATCGATTGGCTGCCCAAAAATGAAGGGGGCGATTGATCGCCCCCACATTAGGCGATCGATCGCCCATGATCGATCACCAGGCGATCGATCGCCACACTCTCTGGAATTTCCAGAGAGTGGCGATCACCAATGCCGATTGATCCCCACTTTGGGCGATCGGTCGGCAGTCTCCCTGGAATCCATTTTTCCAGGGAGCTCGCCTCCCATTTCCTTTTTCTTTCCTCTTCCATCCCTGCACTATTTTCTTACCACATATACTCCAACAAACACAATAACCTCATAACATAAACTCATTCATAACCTCATCCATTTCACACTTCACCAATCACCCAAAATAAACGACTCAAAACGTAACCTAAAACCCAATTAACTCGAAATAAGCTCAACGAAATCCAATTGTGTGGATCCGTTTAAAAACTAAACAACTCACCCTGTTTTAAATCACCAAACAGTTTCCAATATATTTCCAAAGGTAGTTTTTAAAATAGATTTCCCAAACATCAAAACATAAATCTATCAACTAACCAGATTCCAAGCACCCAAATATGTTCAATCTATACAATTTCTTCTACGACCTAACTATCGTTTCCCCAAAATACTTACGTACATCCCCACGGGACAAAAGGCGCATCGGCTGCCCAGCACACTCCCATGGGCCATCCTCCTTCAACTGCATCATTCCTCGGGTGGAGGGATCTCGTCCTCACCTATATCAAGATCACCTACACCATAACGACAATCTATGAGCTAAAGGCTCAACAAGTTTCGTAAATGAAAATGCATGCTGTGCATATGAGTTCGTAAATCATGCAACATTTTCTTATCATTACATAGGTTGTCACCGAGATCTCAACCCGCTAAATGGAGAGGGCACGTCCGGCGGTTGGACAACTCTTTCTGCCTAGCGGAGGGGGGTACATGCTTACATACGTACAGCCATGCCTGAGCCCCACCTCGCATGACCATATAACATACATGGGTTCTTATTAGATGCGGAATTGTGACTGGCCATTCTCAGCCTACACAATAGATCAATAGCCCCCTTTCAGGCCACATCGCCATTTTCTTTAAATATAGTGCGGAAATTCATTTTCTATGCATAATTGAAAAGACATGATGCATGAATAATTTATAACGTAATATAAACATACAACATACGTACCATCGAGACAATAAAAGTAATTAAAAGTATATCCTATAAAAGAACTAATCCTAACTACCCAACCAAAGCGTTTAAACAAACAAATCCACAATAATCCTCGACGCGACCTCGATATACGGTGTAGGCCAATCGGCCAGAGTAAGTCACGAGAACTTACCTCGCGTACGCTGAACTTCAAGCTCCGTCCACGAGCGTTTTTCACCTAAGCAATTTACAACAATTATCGTTAAAACGCGTTTGAACCTTCAACGTCCAAATTAACGAAACCTTAACTAAAGAAATTTCCTAAAATTCTAATTTAACTCATTGAGGCATTTTTATCGAGCGATTTACGCTCGATACCTCAAAACCTCCATTAACAGAGTTTTCCAAACCTCGAAAATTCATCAAACCTTAATATTCCACAACAAATAGACCAACCTTCGTCCAATACGCCAAATATGTCCATTATATTCATAAATACGGTAACTCTATCGATTTCAAACTCAAAATCACGTTTTTCGCAAAACCTTAAACGAAATCCTAATCGTTAAACGACCCTGAAACTACGAATAAACTTTCCAAAAGTGTAGAACCTTACCTACAATGTTGATTGGAGGAGAAATCGTGAAGAAAATGAGTCGACCGGACGAAGAACGATCGTCAAAATGGAGAATGCTGCGAGGAGAGCTTCGTCGCCTTGGAGTTTCGCCAGAGAGAAGGAGAGGAAATCGTGAAAAAAAAATGAGGGAGAAAAGAGAGAAGTGTGGTTTTAATAAAAATTGACTTGGCAATTTACCATTTTGCCATTCCTTTGATTTTCTATTTGTTTCGTCCTTTGTTTCGTTAATTAGCGAACAATTCATTTTTTCCAAATTTTCTTAATTAACCAATAACTCCAACTTATAATCAGAGCTTTATTAAAACTGTCCGTTCGCAAAATGGACCTCGTTTACTATTTTTACCAAAATATCCTTTATATTACGAGAAACGTAATTCTCGTAAAATTTGCGTTACAACTCCTAAAATTCTCGAAATTTTCTTAAAATCCATATTAATTATTAGGATCGTAATAATGCTTTCTTTTCATGTAACCGACTTAATTTGACAAAATTATAAAAATGCCATTGCATATTATAATTACAAAATCCTGTAAAGAACTGGGTGTTACAGAGCTGCGGGACGTTGTCCTTGACCGAAGGGTCGATTGTAGCCACGACTACCTCGAGTAGAATGATGATTCAATGAGGTGACTGGTGCTGAAATAGCAGTGGCTGGCGTCAAGTTATTTGTTGAGTCGAGATTTAATAGTTTGGCTTCGTAGTTAAGTAGGTGTTCGAAAAGCTCATCAAACATGAGAGCAGTTTCACGTACCTGTAGAGCATGTGAGAGGTCAGAGTAGCGCTCATCAAGGCCATTGAGAATGCGAATTGACAGTTCGTCAAAATCAGTTGGGCCATTCATCATTGCGAGGGCGTCAATGTTGGATTTGATGTCGAGCATGTATTCTTGAATCGTTCTGTTGCCTTTTTTTGGTTGGGCGAGATTATCACGAATTTGCATGATACGGCCATGTGAGGGAGAAGAAAATGTTTTGGCAAGAGAGGTCCAAGCATCTCTGGAGGTCGAGGACGAAGAGATGAGTGGAACAAGAGTGGCCGTTAGAGATCCAATGATGGCATCGAGGAGAAGTTGGTCCTGTCGAACACAAAGATCATGGGCAGGATTAGGGTGGTGAGAAATGGTGGCTTTGACTGGATCTGTGTTGGACAAGGTTTTTGGCAGACAGGGAAGAGTGCTATCAACATAGCCAAGAAGGTTGTACCCGATGAGGAGAGAGTTAAACTGGGCTTTCCACGCCGAGTAATTTTTGGAAGTAAGTTTCAACGGTGCTTGAACAGACATTGAAGACAATAAGGTTCTGGGGAGGGGTGGTGACGGTGGCACAGTGATTTCCGATAGTAGAGGGGTGGGTGTTGCAGGGGCCCCTTCCATTGAGAGAAGAGTTTAGAGCCAGCGGCTGTTAGACAGTAAAATGGAGAAATCAGAAGGAGCGAGTATGGTCTCGGTTAGAGGTGAAGCTTGAAGGAAAGGTTGACCGTGAAGATCCCAACTCTCTGCTAGAAGGTATAGCAATAGCTGGGAGGTGGAGCTTGAAGGAAAGGTTGATTGTGAAGATCCCAACTCTCTGCTAGAAGGTATAGCAGTAGCTGGCCTTGTTGGAATCTTGAGACAGCTTGGTGACCTTACTGAATTTGCAGCAGAGGTTTTTCATGGGTTGCAGAAGCAAGTGGTGGAAACAGAAGAAAAGGAAAAAGGGGTACAGTTGAAATCAAATGGGAGCTTCGACCAGGAGGAAAAGAAGGAATGCTCTTATACCATGTAGAGATTGATAAATCTTAGATGAATGTTATTAGAGAAGATGAGGTATTTATAATAACCTCTTTAAAAATACAAAGAGATAGTAGAGGTCTCCTTGAGAATACAAAGAGATAGTGAAGGAATAAATACATTGAGAATAAGAAGGGTTAGTAATAAATAATTAATATCCACTAATAGACTTTAGATAAACAAAAAAAAGAGCCAGAGTTGGAGAGTAAACGCGATGAGAAGTGCAAATTAGAAAGAAGAAACTCAAAAACAAATGAAAATTCATAAACATAAAGCTTACTGATCTACGAATCATAATACCTACAGAAAAAATGAACAAAAAAACGGATGAAAGTAATCATACTTGTAGAAACTGAAAATACAAACTCACCAGGCTTCTGCCAATCTGCGCAGGACAGAGTTCATTGAAGTTTGAACATGAGAGAGAGAGAGAGAGAGAGAGAGAGAGCACGCTTCATATTTATAGTAATTAAAAATGGGCACAAAAGTAGGCTTGGGCCTAACATTCGAATAAGAGGCCGACCTTTTAAATATAATATGTTGAAAAAATTATAGTTCTTTTTTTCAAAAAATAAATATAAAAATTAAACATTAACTTCATTTAACTATGATTCTTTTAAAAAATATACTTTTAAAATTACAATATAAAAAAATTGAGTAATATTGTGTCTACCCTATGTTCTTATTCTCTAATATCACTTTCTAACGTATCAAACATTTATTTGTGTTATTAATTATTTGAGAATAAAGAGTAAATATATAATTACTTTAAAATTTTTCTACATTTTGCCTAATTTAGAGTTCCTGTGTTCACCCAGGATAAGAATATAACAACCCTGCATTGTATGTTGAGGTAAATGATATTGGTAAGGTCAGACGATTATACATTTTTCGACTCACATGACATTTTTGTTCTATAATAAATGATCTACTAATTACATAACTTGTTTTAGAGATAGAAAAGGAGAAATAGAAAGGGATATGCATGGTATGTTTTGTCCTTTTTTCAACTCAATCAATCTTCACCTACATCACGGGACTTCTTCTCATCATTCAATTCCAATCACATGCAATGATTCTTTCAGTGAATTTCATAAAAGAACTAAAAAAATTAGCTTTTCTAATAATTCCCTTTTTGTTAATGCAAATAAATGATAGAAAAGAATATAATATCACACATCGAAATGTTACATTTAACAATGAATTAAACTATAATTTGAACTATGTTGGGGTAAATAATTTGAACTATGTAACATCAAAGTCCAAGAGATTTACTTTATTAACCCCTAACATAGTTCAAATTATATTTTAATTATTTTGAACTATGGAGATAATTGAAATGTTAATTAATTAAAAAAAAGGTTAAAGTCAATTTGAATACCAAATTATGAGTTTAATTTGAAATACTACCTAAAAACTAAAAACTCTAACAACTAAAACTTTAAACAATAAAAAATGTAAAAGATGAAACCTTAGCGAGTAGTCGATCACCTGCCGTTCTCAATTTACGCCTAGAACCGGGGCCAATCACTCCCATTTTGAATTAATGCTGAGCACGGGGGCCGATCACCTCCCGTTCTGTCTAGTGCTTATGTGGCACTAGACGTATTGTGTCGGGGGTCGATGTGGGGGGCGAGGACCCTTTGTCCAACGTGCACAACACGTGATTGGAGAACGGGGGAGTCCCCGCCCCACAACAACTCCTTGTTCATGCCTCCTCATTTAAGAGGTATTCGGAAATAGGAGGGTCACTACCCCGAAACGACCCCTCGTTCTCAAGAACAATGTTTAAGAATATGGAGTGGTTTTGGGGCAGGGACCCCCTATTCTCCCCCCAAAATATTGGGGGGGGGGGTGTCAACGCCACGAAAGCACCCTCGTTCTTAAACATTGTTATTGAAAACAGGGGGTAATTTTTGGGTGGTGACCCCCCGTTTGCATCCCTTAATATTTTGAGGGGAGAAAGGAAGGTCACCGCCCCGAAACAACCCGTGTTCTCAAAATTAGGGTTGAGAATGGGGGTCATTGCTCCAGAACGAGGGGACGATCCCTGACAGTATATAAAAAATCAGTCCCCCTTCCACCTTCCATTATTGAAAAATCTGATTTCTTCTCAGTCCTAACAGCGATTCCAAGACAAAATTCGACCATTTCACACCCTTATTGTCTTGATTTCCCTGCATCCATAATCTTTGTCTTCCAATATCATCAAAAAATCTCACAAATTCGAGCCCTAATTTATCAAAATTTTCAAATCCCCAATTCAATCTAAATCGCTAAATTCCCCTCAAATGACACTCAAATTGACGATTAAACGAAAAGCTATCCCATCACAAGGAGGTCTGTCACAATGTGGCCCTACCCAATGCCTCCTCCAAATCACCCATCGATGTCAAAAGGAGGACCATTTCAAGGGGGTCCGATAAACTAGCCACGTTCATCACAAGGTGTTCCGTGTGAAGCGCGACGATCGTCAACTAGGTATTTTTTGAAATCAGATGTGTAAGGAGTAGTTTGAGTGGGATATGTCAAACCGCTAGATTATTCATTCAAATACCATTAACTTTGGAGGTTGGAAGTCATTGGAGATTAAAAAAATGTTCGACAGAATCGCCCTACATGGAGTGTATGGATTGAGGGGCAATAGCTGCGATAGAATTGTTTACTTGTTTTATGCAAATATCAGAGGGTACATCATTGGTACAGAGATTTTGATACCTACAGAGACAGTTAATGATGTGTTCGAGTTTGCTAGAAAAGGGAATGAAGTGGAGAGATACTACCATGCTTCCTGAGATTGTGATTTTTTCAGATCGGCTGAGGGACTTGACTTCCTTAGAGAAATTCATCGAAATGCAAATATCAGAGGGTTTGTGAAGCCAAAATCCAAGGATTTGAACGTCAGAGCTCGTGTTATTCACAATTTGATAACCCACACCAAACTACCTCGAGATGGACATAAAGATCTCATGAGTTGAATGGATCTCTATGTGATAGAGAAGCTGTACAACGGAAAGATGTTCGACCCTGGCTTCGTGATTTTATGTCACATGCATGAGATCAGTCGGACATGGAACAAGAATCTACCGTACGACACGTTAATACAGAAGATCGTCGAGTGAGCTCGGGTTCAGCTACCGATTGAAGAGCAGTTGAGAACACAGAGATCCTGTAATGTATTTGATAGGCTTCATTTGATTCAGATGAGCCTAGTTGAAGTCGACGGGATTTGGGTGTTCAAGGGAGATCAGGGAGCCTCCACCTTTGTAGATGTTCCTATGGAGGAGGCCACCGAGTGGCCATTGTCCCCCCAGACGGCTAGTAGGTTAGACATGATGGAGCAGAGACTAGAGTTCCTCGTAGTAGAGTCTAGGAGCTTACCGTTACATAGAGAGAGCTGACAAAATCCCTAATGGATTGGATGGAGTAAGATGACAACGATGTCCCACCGTAGTTTAGTTTATGTTTTGTATTCTATTTTATGTATTTTACTTTATGTTTGTACTTTAGTTTATCCTATGAGTACTATGATTGTACTTTAGCTTACGCTTGTCATTTAGTTTATGCTATGTGGTATATGATTGTACTTGAGTGGTACTTAATTATCTGAAATTGGTTGTTGGTTATAAAATTGTGATTTGAATATGCAGGAATTGTTTGAAGCTACCTATGGAAGAGTCATAAAACAAAGAAAACTCTGCCCATTTTTATAACTTTATCTCACTAAATTATACATTATAATAAATACAAATATTACACAGTATAATAAATACATAAATTACAGCCTGAATAGTTAGACATTTCTGCCTCTGCGACATGTAAAAGATTCCTGCACATAATGAAAACTATATTAGACAATAATGAAAGTGTGTTTATGAGCAAAATGTGTTGAAATGTACCTACGGCCCGTCAAATGTTGCACCCACACGTATTCATGTCGACAACTTATTGTTCGTTGCCGTTTTTGACCTCAAATCGTGCAGCTCCCACAAACATAGCACTCTAATTTCAAGCTGCACGTTTTAGCTTTATAAGTTTTTTTCTTATCTGGGGACACAAGACGTCTGTTGATGATGCCAACTTCTCATATTTTTTGACAATCCTAGTCATCAAGCACTTTTGGATCATTTTGAACATGGTCAGAATCGGTTTGTCCTTTACAGGTAATAAAACTACATTGAATGACTCACATAAATTGTTTTATCCCAATTTACAATTGAAAATCAAAGAAAATGCATGACTAGCCCAATACGGTCCGTGGCTCGAAGATATGCGTGGGCATCCGAGTTATTCTTATTCAAGTTCCTCATTTCTCTCTTGAAATGAAAAGTTGTTGCTGCCCTGGCCGCAATAACTACCACAACACCCAAATATTGAAAGAACAATTGGAAATGCATTTTACCTTTTATCGATCTGAAACAAATGTCCATCCATATCCCGATTAACTTTGTACGTCTTTTTCAATAGTTTCAAAAATCACGTCCATGAGTTCATACACTCTGATTCCACATCGGCGACAACAACGAGATATATTTTATCATTGCCATCAATACTAACGACTTGTCAGTAATTGGTCAGGACACAAGCCCTTTAGATGACAATCATCCAAACAGATAATAGGTGTACCACACTGCAGCAAATCTACCTTACAAGCAGCCATACACATATACATTCTTTTGAATACACATGACTCACTATCGGCAGAGCCCACCAAGTAAGTCTATAAGCCCAATGTGCTACCCGAATTTGATCTACATATTTCTTCTGTCTACGATCATAATAGCTTATATTGTTAGTCGTTCTTCTCTTTATTAAGTTTTCAAGCTTCGATTCTTGCTCTTCTGGCAAGACATGGTGTAATGTTGACATTCAAATTCTTCCTCACTGTCTCGATAATGAAAGGAATTTTTCACGTAGTTTGACTTTTGAACCTATCCAAATAATGATTTGTCACCCATTTTGCAGTAGCGTGTCGATTTTCAATTTTCCTTGAACAGTTGTGAGAATCGTTGAAACTCTTTCTTTGAAACGTAAGCTCATTTTGCATCTTCGAACCATACAATCGCCAATCACATCCGTCTTCACACACGGCCGTCAATTGTCGAGATTCACTTTTAATGAATTTAATCTCATGAACATTATTCTAAGCATATTCTACGTTGTGATAAAATTTTTGTCCTTGTTGGAGCTAGGATGCTCACCAACATTCCTTTCTCTCTCTCTCTTGGTGTGCGGCGCTCGGGTGGGGAAATGAAAATGAAGATGGAGAAGACCCTCTTCTCTCTCTCATTTTCATTTAATAAAATTAATAAATTTATTATATCATTCAATTTATTAAATAACATAACGTATCACCTATTTACATATATATACGTTCCACTAATTATGCATGCATAAATACTCCACTTCATATACCGAGCCAAGAGTCACACAAATCGACTCGTTGCGCAATACTTTGTTGGATAAAAATTCCACTTAAGAAGTCTAAACTCCAAAATTTGACCAATTGACCAAAACACAAATGTGACCCATAATGACAAAATTGGGTCAAATACCTTACACATCACCTGTTAACAAACGCGAAATATTTACTCATAAATTATATCGTTTAAAAATCTCTAGTTTTGCACTAAACACCTCGAAAAGATTATTTTCTCCAATTAGCAAAGACAGGATGTCGAATCCAAACTTGATCTCTAAAAATGCCGGCAATTTAAAATCTAACCTCTTTATATATTAGGGTTAAAACCAATTTGAATATCAAATTATAAGTTTAATTTGAAACACCCCTTAAACTAAAAACTCTAACAACTAAAACTTTAAACTATAAAAAATGTAACAGATCAAACCCTGGTGGGTGGCCGATCACACCTCGTTCTGAATTTAAGTATAGAACGGGAGCCCGATCACCCCCCGTTCTGAATTAACGCCAAGAACAGGGGCCGATCACCCCTCGTTCTGTCCATTGCTTAGGTTGCACTGGACGTATTGGGTTGGGGGTCGATATGGGGGCAGGGACTCCCTGTCCAACATGCACTGCATGTGATTGGAGAACGGTGGTCCTCGCCCCCCAAAAGCCCCTCTTTCATGTCTACCTATTTTAATGGTATTCAGGAACGGGGGGTCATTGTGATGACCCGAATGTGTACGTATGAGCACGACTGCGGGGCAAACCTCAGGTTGTGAGGCAAATCTCGGGACCTAAGCCGAGTGTAGGCAAATCCCGGACTCGAGTATAGGCAAATCTCAAGTCTTAAAAAGGGTCGTCACAATCTCATATCGCTTAGGGAGGTATATGAAAATGAAACATATGTAAGGAAACCCTCACAAGATAGTAAGACGCGTTTTTGAGCACAATTGGCAATGGATCCCATAAGAACTCCGAAGTTAAAAGTGCTCCGGTGAGAGCAGTACCATGTTGGGTGACTGACTGGAAAATTCTCGCCTAACAAATCCGTGAGGGGGGAGGATATTGGGCTACGACCCAATTCCCAGAGCGGACAATATCTTACTGAGAAAATGGGTCGTTACAAATGGTATCAGAGTCTGTACCCAAACAGAAATGTGACCAACAAGGATGTTGGGCCCCCGAGGGGGTGATTGTGATGACCCTAATGTGTACGTATGTGCACAATTGCAGGGCAAACCTCGGGTTAGGGGGCGAACCTCGGGACCAAAGCAGAGTGTAGACAAATCTCAGACTCGAGTATAGGCAAATCTTGGGTCGTAAAAAGTGGTCGTCACAATCCCACATCGCTTGAGAAGGTATATGGAAATGAAACATATGTAAGAAAACCCTCCCAAGATAGTAAGACACATTTTAGAGCACAATTGACAACGGATCCTATAAGAACTCCGAAGTTAAAAGTGCTCCGGTGAGAGCATGACCATATTGGGTGACCGACTGGGAAGTCTTCACCAAACAAATCCGTGAGGGGAGGATATTGAGCTACGGACCAATCCCCAGAGCAGACAATATCTTACTTGAAAAAGAGGTCGTTATAGTCACCGCCCCGAAACGACCCCCCATTGTTGCCCATATTTTTTGGTAAGATTGAGAACGGGGGGTCGCCGCCTTGAAACGGCCCCTCGATCTCAATTATTTTGCATGAGAATGGGGGGCCGTTCTCAGGAATGGGGGGTCGATCTCCGATAATATATAAGGAAACAACCCTCCATCCTCACCTACCGGCTGGCAAAAACCATAAAATCTCTCCACCATTTTCTTGTTCAGACGAATTTTCTTTGTATTAGTTATGTCGATCGATTCTGATTCGAGTAGATCAGTTGATTTAGATGTGACAACAACTTGTGATGCCAATATGATCTGGTATTCATACTTTACACCCATATATGGGGATCTTCAGGCATTCGATCACTTAGAAGGTAATGAAGAAATAGAGGTGCAATCGACATCCAAAACTGTAGACGGTGAGCTTCGAACACCAGTCGACTCGAAGATGATGCGGTGAAAAGCATACCGGTCAGGGAAGAAATTTCAATGAGATTTTATTTGGTGAAAAAATTTAGTTCTTTAAAGGCCATTATAGAAGAAATAGTAGAATAAGTTTTGAATTATGGTTATGACATCAAATTCATTAAAAGTGAATCTCGGTAACTGATGGCCGTGTGTGAAGACAGATGTGATTGGCGACTGCATGGTTCGAATATGCAAAATGAGCTTCCGTTTGAATAAAGAGTTTCAACGATTCACATAATTGTTCAAGGAAAATTGAGAATGGACACGCTAGTATAAAATGGGTGGCAAGTCATTATTTGAATAGGTCCAAAAGTGATATGCCTTGGATCGACGATCATCAGACTCGACCTAACTCTTGGTCGAGCTTTTTGTGTTCTAATAAATTTGCTAGTGTTGCAGGTATCTTTAATGTTTGGGTTGGATTCTTAAAGAGGGAATTTGTCTTCCCTTATCAAATTATATAACCAATCTTTGTATTTAATTTGTATATTTTAGAAACTTTAGTTTCTTTTAAAACTTTGTTAATTGGCAAACTTTAACCTTGTTTCTTTTAGAATGTGTGTTTGTAATAGTCTTCTAAAGGGCTTGGAAAGGTTAAAGGCAAGGAGCAAAAAACTGTTTTCTCTGGGGTATTTTGTCAAACAGTTGGCGTGCATCAGTAATCGGGCAGCAGAACACGCACACAAGACAAGGCAACGCACGCATAGGGTGGGTGCATAAGACAGAGCCACGTGCTCACAGATCAGCCATGGCACACACATGGATCAGCCATGGCTTGTGCACGGATCAGCCATGGCGCATACTCAGTGGTGCGCAGACATTAGGCACCGCCACGCGCATTGCCGCAATAGCGCGCGCACACCAGCGCGCCCTAGGAAGAGCCAGCGCACACACCAGTCAAACAGCGCCAGCGCGCTCCCCGACAAGCAGCGCGCGCGCCCAGCAGCCACCAGCACACTTTTTCTTGGTTCACCTGACCCGGTCTGGTTCAGTCCAGTTCACCCAGTTCAGTGCCTAACGGCTATAAATGGGCAGATTGCAGCGCTCCTTCAAGCTTTTCTTTCTCCTCTCTTCCCGATCGTTCTCCCGCTGTATTTAAGCTTCACTCTAAGCTTTGTAAAGGTTTGGTTAATCTATAGAATATTTGGAAAAGGAAGAGAGTTTTCTTCAAAGAAGGATTTTCCTTCGTAGGTGCAAAGCACCGAACGCTCTGTGAACCTCACCGAGGAGTTGAAGCCTCCATTGCCAAGTCAAGGTCAAGGTTGCTTGTTTGTTTCTTAAGCCTCCCTTCTCCCTCACTCTTTGAGAGGAGGAAACCGTGTAAGGTGATGAAATTCGTTCCCCGTCGTTGGTTGCCATCTTCGGCAACAAAGTTGTCTTTTTCCCGAAGGCCTAATCTTGTCCTCACGGGTTGGCGCTGGGCATTCCCTCCACCATTCTGCATTCATCTGAACATCACCCACCTCCCAATGAGAGATTTGCAGACTCGGATTGTAACGACCCCGACCCCACGTCGGTGCCGCGACGACCTATACCGTAACCTACATACATATTACCCTCGCCCGTTCACATAAACTTTTTAACTTTCATTTTCATTTTTCATTTCCTTACATTTACATTCGTTAGTGAACGGACTCAGACTGTAGCACACAAAATTCCTATCCCTTACTTTCCCGTAGAAATTTTTCATTTTGGACATTAAGTAAATTTCGACTTCTAAAGCATTAAATGAAAGTCTAAATCGTTTTCAAAAATCGTTTAAAGAAACGTACCAATTAAAAGGAAACCATCGGCCAAACTTAGCGAGGGCAAAAAAGGGCATTTTGCCCAAAAAAGCACAGCCGATCGATCGACCCATTTCAGCCGATCGATCGGCTGTTGTAAAAATAAGGGGGCGATCGATCGCCCCCGTATCAGCCGATCGATCGCCAGGCGATAGATCCTCCAGCCGATCGATCGCCCACACCAGGCGATCGATCGGCCTACGCTCTGGAATTTCTTCCAGAGCGTAGCCATAGAGGGCCGATTGATCGCCCCTTCTGGCAATCGATCGGCACACTCTCTGGAGTTCGAACTCCAGAGAGTCGCCTCCTTTCCCCTTTCTCCTTCTTCCATCCTCTCCCTGCGCACACACACTTCACCATTTCCACTCTAAACCTTCATCACTTCATCACTTCATCAATTTACCTCCTCCTTAACCTAATAATACTTCAAATTTCATCCTCAAAATATCCATCAATAATGCAACTAAATCACACATCCAAAAACCGAACATCCAACCTAAAATCATCAAATTCCAACACGAAACTTCAATTTCAACTTAAAACCACAAACCAACTTTCAAAATATCAAAACTCATCCAAAATCCATTCTATTTCACCAAAACATTATCTTATCCATTCAACATTCATCCATACATAGCGGAAGCTATCCAAAATCCTCAAAACATCAGTTTTTAACCTATCCAGATACTAAGCATTCTAATATGAGTTTCTATACATTCATCAAATAATATCACCCATCAGCCCGTTTAACCCATAATCCTCAAAATACATAACTTATGCTCCCACGGGTCAAGTGCGCATCGACTACACCAACCGCTGCCCGAGCATCCTCCTTCAAGCTGCAGGCTCGTCAGGTGGAGGGAAATCCTCCTCACCTTGCTCTAAATCACCTACACCATAGAAATAAACTGTGAGCTAGAGGCTCAGTAAGTCTACGTGAATGCTATGCGTATGCGGTTTGTAAAACATGCATCCTACCTTTTCGCTAGTCATTTCATTTCATATAAGTCACCGGGGCTTCACTCTCGGTAGATAAAAACGACACATCCAGCTATCAGATAGCCCTTTTCATCTACCCGGGGGGAAAACATGCTTCACCTGTAGGACAGCCGTGTTTGAACCACCATCCCTGACATGACCATCATTCATACATTTTACCTTTTCGTTATCTTTTTCCTTTTCATGAAAACGTGCATGGAAATTCCTTTTCGTGCTTTTTAGAAACAATGATGCATGAACGTGAAAATGTCATAAATAAGGGCAAAGCATAAACAAGCGACAAACTTAAACATTAAACAACTTAACTAAAACTAACTACCCAATCTAACTACACAACACAACCAACATTCACCAATTTCCTTAAGCAACGTAAAATCATATGGTGTCGGCCAAATCGGCCAAGTAAGTTACAGGAATTTACCTCGTGTCCGTTGCACACCGAGCTCCTCGTCTTGAGCTTTGTCACCTAAGTCAATCCATAGCATCCATGGTTAAAATCGAGCCTAACATTCAATTTTCGTAAACTAACGAAACTCCTAACTAAAGGAAATTTCTTAAAATTCTAATAAACCTCTCTCGGGCATTTCGTCGAGCAATTTACGCTCACAAATCATAAACCTCCATTAATGGAGATTCCTAAAGCTCCAAAACCGATTTTTCCAACCAAAACGCCCAAATCACCCATTATATCGACTAATAAAGCTCAACAAATGTAAATAGGGTGTTATCTAACCTTTTATAACAAAACCCGACTATTTCTGACAAAATCTAACAAAACTCTAACCGTTAAATAACCTAAAAGTCGAGAACTAAAGTCGGGAAACCATAGATTCTCACCTAGAATCACGATAGGGGAAGAAAACGTGAAGAACATTGAAGATCGAAATTGAGGAAATCGTTGAAATGTGAAGAACGCCGTGGAAAGGAGAAGAAATCGCCAGAGCCCCTTTCTCCTCTGTGATTTTCGTTCAAGTGTGGAGAAGAAAAGGGGGTTTTTCCATTTTAATGAATTTGGCTTGGCAAATTACAAGTTTGCCCATTCATTCAACTTTCTGTTTATCCCATTGTTCGACTATTGGTTCGGTTTCTCCAAAATTTTCGTATTTCTCCTATAATTCCCACATATTACTAGGGCTCTAATAAAACTTTCCGTTCGTCAAACGGATTTATTTTACTATTTCTACAAATTAAACCTCTATAGGGTCAAAACGGAAACTTAAGCATTATATTTCGGTTTGAATTTCTTAAATTCCCATAATTCTCCTAAAATTCATATTAATTATAAGGATTCTATTAAAACTCTTAATTCGCAAAACAGACATATTTCAATTATTTACAAAATTGCCATTGCGCGCACAATTCAAATCCCGTAAAGCCGAGTGTTACACATACCCTATCAGTTGGTATCAAAGCCCAACCTGGAAGCTCTTGTGTTTTTCTGCTATGTTTTGTCCTTTGTCGTAAGTTTTTATTTTTTATTTTTGTTTGTTCTATTGTTTTTGTTATGTTGTTTTGGTCATATGTCCAATTAAGTTTCACCCATTGTGTTGCATGTTTTTAAACTTGTTTAGGAATATTTTAAAATTTTTTTTATTGAGTCAGCATGTTTGTTTCTCTGGTGTTGTCTGTTTAGTGTTTTAACAACATGTTTCATTTTCTGCTATGTTTTGTCCTTTGTCGTAAGTTTTTATTTTTTGTTTTTGTTTGTTCTATTGTTTTGGTCATATGTCCATTTAAGTTTCACCCATTGTGTTGCATGTTTTTAAACTTGTTTAGGAATATTTTAATTTTTTTTTTATTGAGTCAGCATGTTTGTTTCTCTGGTGTTGTCTGTTTAGTGTTTTAACAACATGTTTCATTTTCTGCTATGTTTTGTCCTTTGTCGTAAGTTTTTATTTTTTGTTTTTGTTTGTTCTATTGTTTTTGTTATGTTGTTTTGGTCATATGTCCATTTAAGTTTCACCCATTGTGTTGCATGTTTTTAAACTTGTTTAGGAATATTTTAAATTTTTTTTTTTATTGAGTCAACATGTTTGTTTCTCTGGTGTTGTCTGTTTAGTGTTTTAACAACATGTTTCATTTTATGGTTTTAGTTTTGTTTTCTTGATTTGTTTAGGTTGTTTTAGGATGTTAGCATGTTCTGTTTTAAGATGGTTATCCACTGTTTTGTGTGTTTCTTTCGTAACACTTGCTCTGCAGTTTTTATACCCATCTCTCAAGGTAAGAGGCCTTCTTAATTGGCAATTTTGGAGCTTTTAATTACTTTGCTTAAGAGGTACTTTCCTGTCCACTTTTAGTTTGCATTTCCTGGCTTTTAGTATTAATGTTTATTTTGCATTTTCAGAATTTGATTTAGGTCTGTTGGGAGACTCTTTGGAATTATTGATCGAGAGCAGTTGTTCGTGATTTTTTTTTGTTTTAGTGTTTGCTGATTTTTTTCTGTTCTTGGGAGACTCTTCGGAATTGTTGACCTAGAGCATTGTGTTTTGTTGCTTTTATTTGCTGTGCATGTACTGTTTAGTTTATTGTGATAGGTTTAGGTCTGTTGGGAAACTCTTCGGATCTGTTGACCGAGAGCACTTTGTATTTAATGTTCATTTTATGTTTGTAATTTGTTAGAAGCTATTTTTCAGCATGTTGTGTTGTGTATGTGTTTGAATTTGCTGTTTCTTTGGATTATATTACTGTGATATTATCTGATATGATTTTCGTCATTTTAACCTCATGTTTCTAATTAGCTAGCATGAATTAACCATGATCTGTATCTGTTTAATTTTAAGAATTTTTTCTTGAAAAACATGTTCATTTTATGTTTGTGATTTGTTAGAAGCTGTTTTTCAGCATGTTGTGTTGTGTCTATGTTTTGGAATTTGCTGTTTTCTTGAGGATTCCAATTTTGTTATGAACCGATATAAATTTCGTCATTTTAACCTCATGTTTCTGATTAGCTAGCATGAATTAACCATGACCCGTATCTGTTTAATTTTCAGATTTCTTTCTTAAAAAGCATGTTCTATTTGTTTGTGTTTTCTAATGTTTTGTTTATGATTTGAATTATGTTTTTCTTTGGTGAAAGTTAACCAAATCATGCCTTGAATTATGAGTACATAACCTGTTTAAATGAGCAGCATGATTAGTTTGAGGTTCATTCCTTGTTTGTTGTTAATTTTCTATTTTGCTTCATGTGTTTACAATTTGTTTCTGTTTCTATTGCTGAAAACCATCTAGAAGCATGCCAAATTATAATCTAAAATCTGCTTAAGTTCAACATGTTTAGTTTGTCTTGCTCTTGTTTGTTTTTTGGTTTTTGTGCATTTTCGATTTCTGTTTTATGCTCACTGTTTAGTCTCTTTTTTTGCTGTTTTTCTTGAGCTTTGCTGTGTTTTTCTGTTTAGTTAAGTTAGGTTGTTTAACTTATACTTAGCTATGTGTTTTTGTTATGTTTAGAAAGTTTTCTTTGCTGTGTTTAAATGTTGTTTTTAGTAATTTAACTTGTTCAATTTTCATATTTGTTTGTGTCTCAAACTTGAACCATGTTTGCTGTTTTTCAAAGCTTAAAATCTCTACGACAACATGATTTTGTTTTTGAAAATCAAATATGTTTTTCTGGTTTTATTGTGTTATTTGTGTAGGACTTCCTCCGGGATGAACCAAAACTTAAGATTTGAGGTCAAATTTTCAATAACCCGAAGAGAATGATATGCCCTAGATTGGCGATCATCAAACTTGGCCTAACCCTTGGTCAAGCTTTTTGTAACACCCCCGAACCCACCTCGGCTCGGTGCGTTACTTTGCAAACAAATCCCGTGTTTAAAACGAATTTTAAAATAATTTTTGATAATTTTTTGACTAGATTTTTTGAGTTTTTTGAACCCTCGAAAACGGTTGGAAAATGTGCGTCAAATACATGCTAAACGTGTCGAAAAAGGTCGGGTTAAAACATAATTGAAAATCGAAATTTAAAAAAAAAATCGGTCTGGTCGGCGCGCGCGCAGCAGCGACCTTCGCGCTCCACCGCGCGTGAGGGAGGTGCCGATCGATCGGCAACATCTATGGTTGCCAAACGTGAGGAATAGTAATGCGCCGATCGATCGATGCTAACCACCGATCGATCGGCACTGGGCGCCGCGTGCGCCCAGCGCACCCTCTGCGCGCGCCTCCCCTGCCCAGCGTACACCCCTCTCGGCCATTAGCGCCCCTTTTAACTTTTTCTCAATTTTTCTTCAAACCAAACACTTCCAAATTACCCAAAATTTTTAACATACCTTCCCGACATCCCCGACTTTGTGTCCCGTAAAAATCTCAGAAAATCGACTTAAAACAGTTAGCGAAAACGTTGAGACAAAAGAACCCGACGTTGTAAAAAAAAAAAACGGGCAGAATAACGACTGAAATTTCATAAACCAAAATCCTGAAATACAAAGTCTTAAAACACCATTATTTACGTACCAACCAATCATCCAACAAAACAACCACTAACCACAATCATTCAAAATAGCTAAAAAAAATATCTACAGGGTAAAATACCAAAAATATCCCCACCAAACTACCCGAAGAGCGTGGTCGAGACGCCTCGACAACTGCCTGCACCGGCGTGCCTCGCGAATCACCGACTGCCCTAATCCTTGGCTCCATCGTCTAGCTCCCTTGAACATATATCGTCACCTACACCACATAACACAAAACGTAAGCCTAATGCCTAGTAAGTAGGGAATAACGAATGCAACAAAACACAATGCAACCCATCCTATCACATGCGGTTTCTAACACTCAGTTGTGCTCGTTCACGTTCGTTACTTTATTCTTTTCTTAAGCCGTGTGGATCGAGTAAGCTCACATCCTATAACCGTCTAGGATGGCCACACTCAGAACCACCAGAGCAAGACCAGATAGCAATCATCCCATAACCGTCTAGGATGGCTATACAAAATCTCCCTCCACGTCGATCGTAGAATCCTATAACCATCTAGGAATTCATACTCACGACCATTACGTATTTTAGCCGGTCATCCTTCATAGAGGTCCCCTCGGGGTGCTACACTCCAGCACTTATTCCCTGACAAGGCAACTCTAATCAAGACTACGTATTTTAGCCGATCATCTTTCATAGAGGTCCCCTCAGGGTGCTACACTCCAGCACTTATTTCTGACAAGGCACTCTAATCAAGACTAATTTTACAATTCCTTTTATTATCTGATTACATTGCACGCTCGCAAGTCAAACCATGCAAGAAACCTCATATTTTGCGTAATTTAAATCCATGTACATGTCAAGGGAATATGCAATACAACACGACGCGAAACAAACAACCGAGCATTAAACCCTACCGTTCCATGATGTAGGCCTAAGGCAACAAAAACATTCCTCTACTTATCTGACTGCTCGACACGTGTTTGCTTACTTTGTCTGGTTTAATCACTCGCTCGACAACCTAACAAATAAGGAGAAATAACTTAGCATCAATCTAGAAAATTCTAGGAACATTTAAACCCAAAACTAACCACAATTTACACAATTTACAAATCTAAACTCTAAAACCCGATTTTATCCACAAGTTTTGGTGTCCAACTTCAAACGGCCATAACTTATTCGTTTTTCAATGGATTTCGACGTGCTACCCCAATCTGTAAACCTCTACACTTCTACTATCCATCGAAACCATCAAATTAACCAACCAAACTCCATGGTCAATCCAAAAATGCAAAAACAGAACCGGTGCATTAAGTGTACAAAACCGGTTTTTGTATAACTTTCACCAAATCCTAATTCTAACTCCAAAAACAATCTAAACTAATCCATCTAACCTTTAAAACACTAAAATTAGGAAGAAAACTAGCTAAGCCATGAAATTTTTGGACCTCACATTTTAGGGTTTCCAAACCTAATCAATTCCAACAAAAACACTTTAAAATCTCTAAAAACCAACACCTAATTGCATAAAACTCAAAACTCAATCAAAAGCTCACCTTAAAATCTTGAAAAGCTTGCTGAAAATGGAGGAGAGAAGGCTCTAGGGTTGCTGAAATTTTCATGGGAGAAAAGTGGGGAAGAAGAAGGGAATTGCTTTCTTAACCTTGAATTTCACTTTTTAATTAAAACCAACTTTTTCCTTCTTTTAATTTTTTCCACAAAATTTGTAAATTTTATAAAACAATCCCACCCTTCTCTTCATATCCCAAGCCAACGTGAAGACCATTCTTCACTCACCTTTCATTCATTTTAATTTTTTCTTTAATTCAATTTCCACTTAACACAATTTCTAACCCCTAACTCCTAGGGTTTCTATCAAATTCTTCCTTAAATTTCACTTCCTTCTCACAACTTAGAAAATCACTAGGGTTGCCTAACTAGGGCTCTACACGTGACAGGAAAAATTTCGGGTGTTACACTTTTTGTGTTCTAATAAATTTGCTAGTATTGCAGGTATCTTTAAAGCTTGGGTTGGATACTTAAAGAAGGAATTTGTCTTCCCTTATCAAATTATGTAACCAAGCTTTGTATTTAATTTGTATATTTTATGAAACTTTAGTTTCGTTTAAAACTTTGTTAATTGGCAAACTTTAACCTTGTTTCTTTTAGAATGTATGTTTGTAATAGTCTTCCAAAGGGCTTGGAAAGGTTAAAGGCAACAAGCAAGAAGCTATTTTCTTTGTGGCATTTCGTCGAACAGCTAGCGTGCATCAGTAATCGGGCAGCAGAACACGCACACAAGACAAGGAAACGTGCACACAGGGTCGGCGCACCAGACAAGGCCACTTGCGCACGGATCAGCCATGGCGCACAACCAGTGGCGCACAGACATTAGTCGCCGCCGCGCTCATCGCCGCAACAGCACGCGCCCACCAGCGCGCCTCAGCGAGCGCCAGCTCGCGCACCAGCCAGACAGTGCCAATGCGCGCGTCAATCGGCCAGTGTGGTAGACCTATTATCTGTTTGGATGTTTGTCCTATAAAGGGCTCGTGTCCTAGCAATTATAGATAGTCGTCAGTATTGATAACAATGATATAATATATCTCGTTGCTGCTGTCAATGTGGAATCAGAATGTATGAACTCATGGACGTGATTTTTGAAATTGTTAAAGGAAGACCTACATACTAAATCGGGATACGGATGGACATTTTTTTCGGATCGACAATATGTATAATGCATTTCGAATTGTTCTTTCAAATATTAGGGCATTGTGGTAGTTATATTATTTTATGTTGACTCCCTTGTTCTTTCAAATACCAAGGGTTGTTGCCTACTATGTAGCAGGAATTACCGTCAGCCGACCACCGCTATTGCCTCCGGCATATGTAAGTAAATTTTAAAAACTAATTTCGGGGCAGAGTATACATAGATGTAATGTAGAATGCGGCTAGAGCAACAACAACTTTCATTTCAAGATAGAAATGAGGAACTTACATCATATTAACCCGGATGTTCACGCATATCTTTGATGTAATGCCCCCGAACCCACCCCGGCTCGATGCGTTTTTTGACTCACTCTAACCCCGATGAAAACGACGTTTAAAATAATTTTTATAAACCCCAAAACATAAAAAAAACAGACACAGCGGAATTTAAAACTAAGTCTCCCGAAGCTCGACATACCTAGCTGCCTAGACTCACTAATTTCTCTTAATCCTAACCGTTAAGTACCATGGCATCCTCTCCGAAAATTTCGACAAAGTAACGCCTGAAAATGGCGCCTCCAAAATGCTAGGTACCTGCAAATGAATCAATCCTCAACCAGTTCCAGAATACTTTTACTCAACTATCCACTCAACTATCCAGCATACGAAATCTCCAAATAGCAGTAAAGAGGGAAACTAAAATACGAACATCCCTAAGTGAAGAAAATCCACTCACCCTTAACTATGACTATATACAACAAATACAAGCGCTATACAAGAACTTTCAAAAACATCAACCAAAAAGAGTTACGTATTCTCATCATTTCCACAAACAGACATCTACAATCACTACCAATTTACAAAGCCCCACACCTCCCGAAGACATTGGTCGAGACGCCCCGACAACTGCCCGCACCGACATGCCCTGTGCGTCGCTGACTGCTCCCTAGTCCTGGGCTCCCTCATCTAGTTCACTTGTAACTCTGTCGTCACCTACACCACAGAACACACACACACACACGTAAGCTTAAGCTTAGCAAGTACTGGATAACAAATATAAACATGCACAATGCCACATAACCACGAGGCGTTTAACTCTCTAGTGCATACTCTAGCACGTTAACGACGAGGCGTTTAACTCTCTAGTGCATACTCTAGCACGTTAACGACGAGGCGTTTAACTCTCTAGTGCATACTCTAGCACGTTAACGACGAGACGTTAAACCCTCTAGTGCTCCTCTTGCACCTTAACGACGAGGCGTTTAACTCTCTAGTGCATACTCTAGCACGTTAACGACGAGGCGTTTAACTCTCTAGTGCATACTCTAGCACGTTAACGACGAGGCGTTTAACTCTCTAGTGCATACTCTAGCACGTTAACGACGAGGCGTTTAACTCTCTAGTGCATACTCTAGCACGTTAACGACGAGGCGTTTAACTCTCTAGTGCATACTCTAGCACGTTAACGACGAGGCGTTTAACTCTCTAGTGCATACTCTAGCACGTTAACGACGAGGCGTTTAACTCTCTAGTGCATACTCTAGCACGTTAACGACGAGGCGTTTAACTCTCTAGTGCATACGTGCTCCTCTTGCACGTTAACGACGAGGGTGTTCAATCTCCTAGTGCATGCTCTAGCACGTTAACGACGAGACGTTAGTTGCTCCTCTTGCACCTTAAACGACGAGGCGTTTAATCTCTCTAGTGCATACTCTAGCACGTTAACGACGAGACGTTAAACCCTCTAGTGCTCCTCTTGCACCTTAACGACGAGGCGTTTAACTCTCTAGTGCATACTCTAGCACGTTAACGACGAGACGTTAAACCCTCTAGTAATCCTCTTGCACGTTAACGACGAGGCGTTTGACCATCTATTGCTTACTCTCACATGTTTCTTACTTAGCACTCACCTCTTGCATAAACTCATTCTTTCGTTTTAAAAGAAAACAACCATTACACAACTAATTCCCACACTACTCACCCACACTACTCAATAGAAAACAACACAACCAACAAACATTCCCACACTACTCAATAGAAAACCACACAACCAACAAACAATAATTCCTACCGTTCCGTGGTGTAGGCCCGAAGGCGACAAAACACACAATCCATTACTTACCTGGCGTCCTAACTCGCTGGGTTTGGCACATCACGTCACTTATGGCTCGACCTATGACAAACATTCAAACTTCATTAAAATCAAGCCTCCATTCACCAATTACTCTCAAACTACTATTTATAGCCTAATCCAACTAAAACCTAACTAAACAGGCAACTAATTAGGGTTCAGTAAAAACCGACCTGAAACTTCGAACAAGCATAACTTTCGCGTCGGTTATCGGAATCGAACGATTCCAGCGGCCACGTACTCCTCTAATAACCTAGTTTAACCTGCCAAAAGAAAATTTAAAACAAACGGTCGTAGCTAGGTCAAAAACAGCAAAACCCGAATCTGCCCTAAACCGAAAATTTTTCCCTTTTCGGTTTTCCATCAATTCTCGCCCGTTTCCTCACCAATCAACAATATTCTAATGTATTAAGCGTAATTTAACACAATTAAGACTTCCAAATTTAGAAGCCCGAAATCCCAGAATTCCCCCCCTTCACGGTTTTCTCCCTGAAAACCGAGGTACCACAGCCCACCAGCGAACACTCGTCTCACACCCCTAATTCCCCCCACATTTCCGTGACAAATCGACCAAAGAATCGACCCAACTCGCAGACCACCACTCGGCGAGCAACAGAGAGAAAACAGGGAGGAGAAGGTACCTATTTTTGGTCGGTTCTGGTGCAGAAAAGTCGAACCGAACTCTGGCTTCAGCTCGCCAGAGTTTGCTCGTCTGAACGGTGGCCGGAACCGTGAGGTCGTCATCGGAGGGATGTCGCTCGGGCTCCTTCTCTCGTCGGGGCTCGGGTTACAGAAGCAGAATGGCTTCTTCGTGAAGCCATTCTGTTTCTATATATATATTTTTTATTTTAATTTTTTAAGCTAAATTACTAATTTGCCCTCACATGTTTGAACTTACGTATTTCCGTTAAGTTCGCGTCCACTCGACCTAAAATTTTAGAAATCCTCTTCCAAATAAAATCCCAAGTTTTTAATAAACTAAATAACTCGTTAAATTCTCATAATTTGACCGTTAAATTTCTATAAATTGACTCTCCAATCCTTCCCTTTTTTTTTTATTTAGAAAATTCTAAGATCCATAACTTAATTAAATCTAAAGCAGTACACTTTGAGGAAAAATTCTCGGGTGTTACATTTAAGGCACAAACCTTAGATATTGGGCTAGTCATGCATTTTCTTTGACCCAAGTGTGTATTGGGATTAAACAATTTATATGAGTCATTCAATGCAATTCTATTACATGTCAGGGACAAACCGATTCTGACCATGTTCGAGATGATCCGAAAATACTTGATGACTAACTCGCTAGACTATCTTCTATATCAACGTGTCGTACGACATATTCTTGTTGCATGTTCGGCCGATCACATGCATGTGACCTAAAATCATGAAGTCAGGGTCGAACATCTTGCCGTTGTATAGCTTCTCCATCACATAGAGATCCATACAGCTCACAAGATGTTCATGCTCATCCCGAGGTAGAATGGTGTGGGTTATCAGATTGTAAATAATCCGAGCTCTGACGTTCAAATCCTTGGATTTTGGCTTCACGAACCCTCTGATATTTGCATTTTGATGAATTTCTCTAAGGAAGTCAAGTCTCTCCGCCGATTTGAAAAAATCACAATCTCAGGAAGCATGGTATTATCTCTCCACCTCATTCCCTTTTTCGGCAAACCTGAGCACTTTATTAACTGTCTCTGGAAGTATCAAAATCTCTATACCAAGGATGTACGTCTTTAAACATCCTGACCTCCCGGTAAAGATCAAGTTCGCATAAAACAAGCGAACAATTCTATCTCAACTGTCACCCCTTAATCCGTACACTCCGTGTTGGGCAATTCTGTCGAACATATTCTTCATCTCCAATGACTCCCAACCTCTAAAGTTGATGGTCTTCGAATGAATAACAAAGCGGTTTGACATATCACGCTCAAATTGCTCCTTACACATCTGATTTCAAAATTCATTCGAAAAATACCTAGCTGGTGGTCGCCGCGCTTCACACAGAGCACCTTGTGACGACGATAGCTGGTTTGTCAGACCTTCTTGAAATGGTCCTCCTTGTGACATCGATGGACAATTTGGCGGAGGCTGCTCAGTAGGGCCACCTTGTGACGAACCTCCTTGTGATGGGGCAGTTTTTCGTTTAATCGTCAATTTGGGTGTCATTTGAGTTGAATTTGGCGACTAAGGTTGAATTGAGGATTTTGATGATTTAGGGCTCGGATTTGTTAGATTTTTTGATGATATTGGAAGGCAAGAATTAGGGATGGGAAAGTCAACACGGTATGGGTATGAAATGGTTGGATTTTGTGTTGGAATCGCAGTTATGACCGAGAGGAAATCATATTTTTTAGTAATGGAGGGTGTGGAAGGGGGCCGATTATATACTGTAGGGGATCAGCCCCCGTTTTGTGGCTGAAATCGTAATTAGTTATGTGGTGTCGTAACACTACTTGTGACACGGTGGTCCTTAGAAAAGGGGCCGTGTAACCCACAAATATAGCTCAAAGTGCTCGGGTGAGTTGTGTGCACAAATATGAGGAAATTAAAAGCAACAATAGAAAATAAAATGCAAATAAATGGAAGAGGGATATGGCCGAATGTTACATGGGATAAATGGCACAAAATGTGAAAGAAAATAGATGAAGATGAAGGTGATAAAGTGTGTGAATTTCGTGAAGAGCAATATGAGAAGATGAAGAGAAAATGCAAGAAAATAAAAGTGGAGTGTGTGAAGTGGTGATGGCCGAAATGTAAGGGTGATGTGTGTGAGAAAATGTGATGACAATGAAGGAGATGGAAATACCTTTGGCAGACCCGAGGAGCTATCTTACGTTTGAGCTCTCGGGTGCACGTTTTTTCGAAGGAAAACGACCACCGTAGGCCTAGGTTTTCTTCCTCGAAGCTCTTACTCTCAAGAGAGCAAGATGAGGGAAAATAAGAGCTAGCCTAGCAACCTTAGAGCTAGAATAGCAATGGAGGACCTCTCCACTCGATAGAAATCGATGAACACCCGAAGGTTCTTCTAAAACGGAGTTAGGGAAATACAAATTTCATAAATGAGCAAAAGTTGTAATACATACACCAATGCTATGCATTTATAGGCAACCTAGGAGGATTAGGGTTTGGCATGGATTTGAAGATGAAATGGCAGCCATTGGATGCAAAATAATCGGCGGCCAAGGAGGGAGAAGCTGTGTGCGCCAATCGAGTGGCCAGCAGCAGCCAGCCCACGCCATCAACGGCGCTGATGGCGATCTGTGCGCGCGCTGCATGAGCGGTCCAGATGCAGCACCCGCGCGCTCCATCAACGGTCCAGATGTAGGATCCGTGTGTGCGCCACGCCAGTGATCCATGTGCTGCCCGCGAGCCTCCATCCAACGGTAGCTGCCCCTGCCCGCGCGCCTATCTGGTGAACTCGGTGCTGCCCGCGCGTGCGCCAGGTGATGTTGCTGTGCGCCTTATCCGACGGTGATGGAGAAGACCGAGCTACCAATTGATCAATGGATGAAATTGTGCCAACTCCTTGATCCATTTTGCCACTAACTCTTGTACTTGTAAAATCATACCTTTAAATGTGGGCTCTTCTTTGGGCCAAGGCTTCCTTTGGGCTCCATTTTGTTGATGCATTTCTCCTTTGTTGAATTAATCTTCAACCCATAATCCACCAAGATTCATCTAACCCTAATCACACAATCTAATACATGATGCAAATATAATAATCCATACAATAAAGGCTAGAGTATGCCAAATAAGTTCAAATCAAAAATTACATAAGTTATTGGGCCGGGAAGACAAATTCCCATGGGCCGAGTTGTAGCTTCCTTCAAGTGCTCCAAGTTGAATTTCCAACACAATCATCAACTACCTGCTAATAAAGAAAATAATTTCCATTATTAAAAATGTTAAATAATTTATGGGCCTTGGGTCGTGATCTAGTTTTGGGCCTTGATGGCACATCAACTTGTGACACCAATAGTGAACAATAGTAATGGACAGTAATGAAATGCGTAAAGTAAGGAGACACGAGGTTGGTAACGCAGTTCGACAAATTGCTTACGTCTGCGGGGCCATGCCCAGATTTAAAAATGTTTCACAGAGTTCACAAAGTTACAAGATAACCGGACTTATACAAATAAAGACTCCCTCTTATCTTTGTCGCCGTCTCTCAGTAACTTTCCCAATAAAACTATTTTTGCGAGCTCCCCTCGACTTTGAGATGATCCATCCAGAGATCTAAATGCGACAAGCTCCCCTTGTCAATAATGACTCCTCCCAGAATCCGTGTATGGCAAGATCCCCTTGCCCACGATGAGAATGAAAAGCTCCTCTTGTCAATAAACAGAACTCCTCCTGAGTTCCAGTGCAGCCTCCTCCCGAGACTGAGCTTCAATGAAGAACGAAGAGGAATGCACCTATGACACCGCTTGTGACACCAACCGTTGTCTTAGGATGCAACCAACCACTACACTCGTATAACAATGAAATCCAACAGAGGTAGAGTGTGGAAACAGTCAACAGAGACTGAAACAAACAATAACACATGTACTCGCAGAAGCAAGAGGGAGGAAATAATGGCGGCTTACGGCACAAGTAATTGTGAGAGAATAATCAATAATCCACGCACCTATTCTGTGAAGGGTAGATGCTTAAGTATGTCTGCAACAGATTTTCGTTCCAAAACAGAATGTACAATATAAGGAAACTGAAATCACATAATTCGTAGTCGTGACACTCTTTTTGATACTTATGGAAAGTACCAGAATAAAACTGATTTGGATCCTAGAATAATTGGATCACGAATCTTGCTATCTGTTATGGTACACATAATTTATAATCTTCAAATCGGCCTTCCATAGATAAATTCACAAGATAACTTGATTTCCAAGAAACTAACTTTCCTTGTTTTTCAAGCTTACCAAAAGTGAATATTCTGTTTACATGTGGTACCATAATCTCCACAAAATCTGCCTACCTTGCATAAGAAGATTACTGCAATCTTTATTTAATTTTCAAGATAAACGAAGTAAACAATTTAATTAATTTGCCAAAAAATCTATGCCAACACATATTTACATTAACAGGGACAATGAACCTCTATTCTCAGCCTAAATTTTAAGAACGGGTGGTCACCGCCCCCATCAGCCCCCTGTTCTCCAGACATAATTTTGAGAACGGGGGGTCGTTTCGGGGTGGTGACCCTTATTTCTTCCCCCAAAATATTAGGGGGTGACGCACCCCCTAATATTTTGGGGGAAGAACGGACCACCTATCATTCGTAAAAATTGTTCTTGAGAACGAGAGGTCGTTTCGGGACGGTGACCCTCCGTTCCCAAATATCTCTAAAATAGGGAGGTAGGAACAGGGGTCATTGAGCAGTGGAGACCCCCCGTTTTCCAATCACGTGTGGTGCACGTTGGACGGGGGTCGCCACCCCCTACATCGACCCCCCGACCCAATATGTCTAGTGCCACGTAAGCACTAGACAGAACGGGTGGTGATCGACTCACCATTCTAGGCATAAATTAAGAATGGGGTGATCTGCTACCTGCCAAAGTTTGATTTATTATATTTTTTTATAGTTTAAGGTTTTAGTTGTTAGAGTTTTTATTTTATGGGGTGTTCTTGCCAAAAACCTAACAAAAAGATCCCTGGTGTTTGATCGATATCCTCTTGTTCTGTATTTTACACATAGAACGGAGGACTGTTCTAAAAAAAGGGTCCCCCATTCTAAAGGGGCTATAAATTACCTTCTTCATTTTATAAATTAATTTAAAAAATATCAAATGATATTCAAATTACTTGAAAGTTTTACTACATATTTACCACATAATGAGAAGATAATCTGAAAATGTTTGTAATTTTATAACACTTGTATGATTTTTTATAATTATTTTATAAAATAATTAACTAAAATTATAATTTATCGTAAAGTGTTATAAAATCACGATACTTTTCATATTATCTTCTCATAATGTGATGAACAAATGGTAAAAATTGCAAGTAAATTGAATATCGTTTGTTATTTTTTAAAATTAATTTATAAAGTGAAGGGAAACCTTTATAAATTAATTTTAAAAACTAACAAACGATATTTAATTGACTTAAAATTTGTACCACATGTTCACCAAATCATGAAAATATAATAGGAAAATTTTTGTGATTTTATAATACTTGTACGATATATTGTAATTTTAGTTAATTAGTTTATAAAATAATTATAATAAATCACACAAGTGTTATAAAATCACAAACATTTTCAAATTATCTTCTCATGATGTGCTGAACATGTGATAAAATTTTGAAGTAAATTGAATATTGTTTGGTGTTTTTTAAATTAATTTATAAAATGAAGAATATAATACATGCCCTTTTAGAACAAAGAACGACCCCCCTGTTCTTTGTAAAATACAGAACAGGAGGATAACCACCAGAGTTTTTTTTGTTAGATTTTTAATAGTTTAAAGTGTTTTGTTAGGGTTAAAATTTTAAGTATTTTTTTTAAAAAAATTATACTTTGAGGAGTGAAAATAGTTTAACCCAATATCTCCTTTCATCAACAAGCTCCTACATTGCACTTATCTTCAGCTTTTGTCTTCTTCATTTGCTTTGGTTATCAAGTATTCCAATAGGTTCTTCGTCGGTTTTAAATTTGTGGAAGCTTTTGAGCTTAGCGATGGCTATGGAAAGCTTGATTTCTCAAGCAGAAGTGAGAGCTTTCTTTGTTTTTGGAGATTCTCTGGTTGATAATGGCAATAATAATTTCTTAGCAACCACTGCTCGAGTTGATTCGCCTCCTTATGGCGTTGATTTTCCTTCTCATCGACCCACTGGACGTTTCTCTAATGGCCTCAACATTCCTGATTTTATCTGTTAGGGCTCTCTCTCTCTCTCTCACTCCCTCTCTCTGTCTGCTATTTCTTTTTTATAATCATCGTTTTTTATGCTCAGCTTATTGATAGTTTTTCTATCAGAATCTGAAAGTAAACTTACTAACTTCGTCTCGAAAAATGTGATAAAATGATGACATCAGTTTTATTTTTTGATTTGAGTAAAATGTTTGCATTTTAGGTTGAGACATTGGCTTGAATTTGTTGTTACTGTACTCAAGCTCCGAGCTCACCGGAAGGCAACTTCTCGATGGAGCAAGTTTTGCTTCTGTCGAAATCGGTATCCTAAACGACACTAGAGTTCAGTTTGTAAGTCCGAATTCATTCCTCTAACTACCAAAATTGAAACCTAAAATTTAAAAGATGCTCAAGTTTTGCTCATTTTTCAGATTAACATTATCAGAATGAATAGGAAATTTGAGTTGTTTGAAGATTACCAGAGACATTTGAGTGGTTTGGTCGGAGCTCAAAAGGCCAAGCAACTCGTCAATAGGGCTCTCGTCCTCATCACGGTCGGCGATAACGATTTCGTTAACAACTATTACTTGGTACCTTTCTCAGCTAGGTCCCACCAATACTCTCTCCCCGATTACGTCAAATTTCTCATCTTGGAATATCGAAAACTCTTACTCGTAAGTTACCCCCGAGCTCAATATATATACATGCATGTACAAGGACATTTAATGTGCTTGTTTAGACTTAGAGGTGTAAGCATTCAATTCTATTTTAAATAAATTATTGAAAATGCAAATGAGAATCAAAATTTATACGAGTTTGGAGCACGAAGAGTTCTTGTGACGGGGACCAGGCCGCTTAGATGCGTCCCCACCGAACTAGCTATGCAAAGCCTTAATGGGCAGTGCTCCCTTGAGCTACAATGAGATGCATTCTTATACAACCCTCAACTTCTTCAAATGGTGAAAGGAATCAACAAATAAATCGGCTCGGACATCTTCATCGCGGCCAACACAAAGCAAATGCATGACGATTTCATCTCCGATCCTTAAGCATTTGGTACATAATATGTGGAATTCATTTTTTGCTTCCTTTAATATTTTCGGGATTGTAATTTTTCAAATCATTTTAAACAACTGAGTAGGATTCACCACATTGAAAATAGCGTGTTGTGACCAGGGGCAGTACAACGGGCTCGGATTATGCACACCTGCCTCAAATTTATGTTCGAACTGAGATGTTTACGCGTTTTGGGACCCATTCGTTTTGTCTGAGAGGGAGAATTGTATATTAGTGAAGCAGACTTTGTCCGGCTCAACAAACTACATGTATCCAATGAATCTCACCACCATTCTTGCTTTGGATTCAAAGATCTAATTATATAGCCTTTGCTTTGTATGAGAGATGAATTTGCTTTGGAATTTGAATTTGACGCAAATAACTTAAAATGGTAGGCCAGAGTTATGAAAGTCTTTGCATACTTTTCTCTACCTACCCCACATTTGTTCCAAGGACAAAGTTTTCTATTTATTTATTTTATCTTTAAGAATAATTAAAATGAATACGAGGTAAATTTGAGTTTTATGTTTTATTCTTAATTTATTCTAGTCGAAAAGTAGTAGCCAACACTTTGTGCAAAATCTAAATGATTTTTTTATGGGTTCTACTCACATGATTTTGGGTTAAGCGGAAATGAAAATATTACTTATGAATTACAAATATATGTAGTATTCGAGTAAAGTATAATTGTACAACGTATGTGGTCGACTTAGCCTTCACAATTACTCGATCGCTGATTGTTTTTACTTTCAAAGGCGTAATGTCACAATTGTAATTTTCTTACAAATGGTTTCTAATTTGAAGAGTTGTCAAAAAAAGTGACAAACAATATTCTAAAAATTTGTTGTAGCATTGTCAACATATCTTTTGTATTTTTAATTAAATATTTATGATTATTCTAATGAAAGAGCAGCATATTATCTCTACCTCACGCATTCTAGAACCTCGTTGGCTTTGAATTAGCCATTTGAAAATTTGTTATCAAGAATGAATTGGATGACACAACCTTTTCATCCAAGACCAAGCTACACAATGATGCAGGGGAAGAATTGTTTCGATAGAAACATAAAGGTATAACAATAACAGATAAATAATTATCAAACTATAGATAATTTGTATTAATTGTCAAGTCTTAAAGTCTGTTTTTTAAAATCAATCACAACCCTTAAAATAAAGTTCAGTGATGTGATCTAAAATATCTAATAAGATAAACTAAATATATAGAAAAGCTTTTAGAAATATTAAATCATATACTTGATCATGGGTTTGGTCTATGTAGGGCATAAAAAATACTTACATATTAAGTACTCAAAAATTTGAGTTACCTGGTATCAAATTCTGGTGCACTCGAGATTTGATATTGTTTTGGAGTGATATCAAATCCAAATTCTTAAAAATATTTTATAGAACAAGTATTAATCTAATTCTAATCGTTCTTATTTTTAATTAAAAAAAAAGTTGTGGTTACTCGGTTTACTTTCATTTATTGTATCACATTACGTATGACTATGCCATTTAGTTTACATTATAAAAATAAATATATAAAAATATATATAACAATTAAATTAATTTGTTATAGAGGAGGGAGGGAGAGAGAGAGAGAGAGAGAGGGAGGATTGAAAACCGTGCAAATCGATTGGGAAAGAAGATAATTATACACCAATTTTTATTCTATATGTGAATCATAATGATTCATTCATGTGGTGGAATTAAAATACAAAAACACATGCATCAACCAAACCACGTAATGCAACTGCAGAAGATAATGAAACCCTAATTGTTATCGTACCAGAACTGCTTCTGGAGATAAGCTATGGTGTTCTTGTCAACCTGGAAAGCCTTCGTAAGAACATCAGGAGAAATCGGAGGAGTCGACCCAAACACAGCATTTGCAATCGTAATAACTCCTGGGTTTTGGCTACTCAGCCCAGCAAAAGCCAAAGCATTTGTGTATCCAACGTTGAGTTGAAAATGGATGAGTCCCACCGGAAAAACAAAGACGTCTCCTTTGTTTAAAACTTTGGTGAAGAGACGGTTTTGATTGTTTTGGAGGTTGGACGTGACGAATCCGACGAGAAGTTTGCCTTCAGCGACGAAGAGGATCTCGGAGGCGCGAGGGTGGGTGTGCGGTGGGTTTTGACCACCCGGAGCGTAGTCGATTCGAGCGAGGGATATGCCGAGCGTGTTGAGTCCCGGCAGATTGTTGATGTTCACGGCGGTGACTTTTGAGCCGACCGGGTTAGATGTGTTTCCGGGCTTGTCCAGGCCGGAGAAGAAGAAGTCATCAGCAATGACATAGTTTGGGTTCTTACAAAATTTTCCATTGACAAACACTGCAAATAAAACAAACAGAAGTTAAGCAAATGAACCATCGTCTGGTTTTGAGTTATCATGAGAGAAAGAGTGTAAAACCTTTTGGGTCTGTCTCGTTAATGGCGACGCAGAAGTCCTGAAGAGAACCAGGGTCGTTAGCTGAAGTAGTAATGGAGAAAGATAAAGCCAGTAGCGCAAAAACTGGAAGAAGCAGAATCATCTTCTCCATTGTTGAACGAAGCTCTCTCTACGAATACTCGTTTGTGTTACAACGGTGAGATATCTTGCTATCCACATTTGCCTATTTATAGCTATCAACAGTGTTGAACCAGTCTCTCTTTCTCTCTCTACGACTGGCTTCTGTCTTTAACCAAGGGGGAAGAACTGGTAAGTCTTGGCAGATCTTTTTTTTTATTGTTTTGGTAGTAAGATTGTATGAAAGTTTCCATACCTGAAAGCGTCGCTCCAATTACATTTCGGGTGGTTTGATTTATGGATAGAAAATCGAGTATCTGACTTTTTCAGCTCGCAGAAATTAGCCTTTTATAATGGGTAAAATCCAAAATACCCCTATCAGTATTTATTAAAAAAACTCTCAAACAAAAAGTCATCGCAGTAAAATCCTCAAACAATCGAAAACTCTTAAAAAAAATCCCGGCAGATCGCCGCATGCCCCCTGAATTGTACTTCAGGGGGCCGAATCCAAATCGTGGCCCCCCGCATGGCTGTATACAAAGACACGCGGGGGGCCGTGTAAAACTTACGGCCCCCCGCGTTACGCGGGGGAAGATGCGAGGGTCTGTGGCCCTCAAGCACATGTGCTGCACGCGGACACATGCAGGGGGCGCACCACATATTCAACCAGGCACATTATACTGGGTTCGACGCGAGGGGATTGGATCACCCTAGCACGTGAATCAACTTCGGGGGGCCGTAAATCCGACTCGGCCCCCCGCGTTTCATAGAAAATTTAATGCGGGGAGCCATAATTTCAAACTCGACGCCCCAAGTCTTTGCGGGGGGCCACAAATCAATTGTTAATTTGTCGATAGGAATGTGGGGGGCCACGAATCGAATTCTCAACCCCCCAAAATCTCATCCGCATATCAATAATTGATCTGTGGATGGGAACACGAGGGGCCGCATCAGATTCGCGGCCCCCCAAACTCCCATCCACAGATCAATAATTGATCTGTGGATGGGATCAGATTCGCGGCCCCCCAAACTCCCATCCACAGATCAATAATTGATCTGTGGATGGGAACGCAGGGGGCCGCATCAGATTCGCAATCCCCCGAAATCTCATCCACAGATCAATGGATGGGAACGCGGGGGCCACATCAGATTCGCGGCCCCACAAACTCCTATCAATAGATCAATAATTGATCTGTGGATGGGAACGTGGAAGGTCGAATCATGTTTGTGGGTTGCGGTTCTCAATCAGTGGGCCGAACTCCTTTATTATTTAAGGAGCTCTGCTCTCCACTCTCCGAAATCTCTGAAATTTCTCACAAATTTTTTCTTTGCACAGTCGAATTTTTTCTGTTTTAACAAGAACGATGGATTTTGATCCAAATAGATGGTTTGAATTAGACGATGAAGTAGATAGTGATGCCGATATGAATTGGTATTCGGATTAGACTTCTGCATATGGTGATGATGGCTCAGATGAAAATGAACAAATACCTGTGTGTTCTACATCCAGAACTCTAGACGATCAGTTCGAACATTGGTTGTCTCGGTCGATGATGAGGTTGAAAGCGTACATGTAAGGGAAGAAATTCGAATGGAGTTTTTTATGACTAGAGAATATGCATATTTAAGGGATCTTAAAAACGAAATAAAAGATTATTCTATAAAACATGGATTAGGTATTGTATTCACTAAAAGTGAATAGAGTCGATTAACGGCTAAGTGTTCAGAAGGGTGTGAGTGGCATTTACATGCTTTGCTGAAGCAAGATGAGCTTACCTATCAAATAAAGACTTTGGTCAATACTCACAATTGTGCGAGCATAATTGAGAATAAACACGTTAGTGCAAAATGGATGGATCATCGTTATCCGGCCTAGATTCAAAAGTCACCTAGGTGGGACATATCTTCCATTGTGGGGACAGTGAGGATGGATCACCGATCTCACATTACACCTAGTCTTGCCAGAAGAGCAAAAAACTTAGCTCTCACACTTAACGAAGGCAAGGGCAACGAACAGTACAAGTTAATTTGGTCATACAAAGCAGAAATACATAGAACAAATTTGAAGAGCACTTTTGAAGTGCATACTTACGATACGGGGAGCACATTAGTGTGCCAAAGAGTGTATATGTGTTTGGCCGCTTTCAAGGCGGGTTCGCTGCAGTTTGGTCGCTCTATTATCTGTTTGGATGACTGTCACCTTAAGGGCTCATGTCCCGGACAATTACTCACAGCCGTTATTATTGATACGAATGATGGAATATATCTCGTTGCTGTTGCCAACGTCGAAAAAGAGACCGAGGAAACATGGACGTGATTTTTGAAACTTTTGAAGGTAGACCTGTACACTAAATTGGGAGTCGGATGAACTATTGTTTCGGATCGACAAAAAGTATATTGTCTAATTAAATTATTTGTGGTGTAATTAAAGTGTGTAATTAACTTTGTTTTAATATCAGGGGTTAAGGATTGTTATGGATGAAGAATTTAAAGAAGCTGAACACTGCTTCTGCCTCCAGCACATGTACGCAAACTTTAAAGGATCGTTTTGAGGGAGAGCATACGGAGAGGCGATGTGGAAGGCAGCCAGAGCACCCACAAGACGTCATTTCGAATTAGAAATGAAGAAATTACATGAGCTTAGCCCGGCTGCCCACGAATGGCTTCGAGGAGAAAAGCCTAGATATTTGGCTAGTCATGTCTTCTCTTCAATTCCCAAGTGTAAAATTGACTTAAATAATTTGTGCAAGTCATTCAATGCACTTATATTGCCTGTCAGAGACAAATTGATCCTCACCATATGATCCGAACGTACATGATGACTCGTATCGTTAAAAAATTTGAGAGGATGGCTTAATTAACGACCCTCATGTGTCCCCAAATATATAAAAAGCCTGACAAGCTAGTAGATGCAGCTAGAAATTGGAGCCTTACGCTTGGGGGAGGTTCACGATTTCAAGTGAGCAACGACAATGAACAATTCATTGTCGACATGAATACATGGGTGTACGAATGCACCAGGTGGACACTTACTGGAATCTCGTGTGTACATGCCATTTCATGTATCTATTTCTTGAGAGTGGAACCAGAAATTTACGTGCATCCATACTATCACCGGGTGACTTTCTTGTAGATGTACTCCAATTTTATTTAACTCGTGAACGACCAATTAATGTGGCCGGATGCGCTAGGTATGGGGAAACTCTTCCCTAAAAAAAATATCACCAACCTGGTAGACCCAAGAAGACAAGAGTGCGAGATGTTGATGAGCCATCAAATTTGGCAGCTAGTAGGCAGGACTCAAAGATGTTGTGTGGTATATGTTGGCAGTACGGGCATAATAGTCGCACTTGTCCTAACTGAAGATCCACTTCAGGTGCTGCTGCTTCTCAAGGCACGTTTATGAGTTACAACACAAATGAGGAGACATAGGTACAGTTCTAAACATTTTGCTCATAAACACGTTGTCATTTTTTTTAATATAGTTTTCATTATGTGCAAGAATCTACGACGCGCGGCCGAGGCATGAGCAGAAGAAATTGACTGTTGTAATTTGTGTTGAATTTCAGCTATGTTCATGTAATTTAAAGGTTTTTTCAAATTATAATTGTTTAAATTATAATCATGTGACTCACTGAAATAGTCATATGCTTCAACCACCTTCTTTTGGGCCACGGTCAGCTCCTCGACCCTGCCTATGAGAAACTCAATCCTTTGCTCCATCTGCCGAAGCATCTGCTGCCACTCCTGATGCATCTGTCGCTCCTCCTCATGCATTTACTTTCGCTCCTGTTACATATGTCACTCCTCCTCATGCATATGCTACCATTCTTTATGCATCTGTTGCATCATTTCCCAGCTATTGCCAAGTTTAGGGGCAATTGGCGGCGCCATCGAGGTGGCGGGGGCGTCCTCCTCCATTGGAGCATCCTGAGTTGTGGCGTCCCCATGCTCTCCCTTTACCCTCCAACACCCGCCGACATCGGCTAGGCCCATTCGAGATAAATGAAGTTCGTCAAATACATCGAAGCCCTGGGGAGCTCTTAACTGCTCTCCCACAGGCAGCTCAATCTGTGATCGTTGCACGATCCTCCAAATCAATATACTATACAGTAAATTTTTGTTGCGTGTTCGCGCGATCTCATGCATGTACCCTAAAATCATGAACCCGGAGTCGAAGACCGTGCCGTTATACAACTTCTCCATCACATAGAGATTTATCAGTTCATCATATCTCTATGGCCATCCCTCGGCAGCAGGGTGTGATTGATAAGGTTGTGAACAACTTGAGCTTTGGCATTCAACTCATTTGATTTCAGTTTGGTGAATTTTGCAATGTCTGAATTGCGGTGAATCTGTCTAAGACTGCAATCCCTCTCGTGTTCTAGCAAAATCACACTCTCGAGAAGCGTGATAGTATTGTACAACCTTTTCTTCAGTAAATCCTAGCAACTCGTTCACCTGGTTTCCCCAAAAGCTAATATCTTTACCACATACATATGAATTCATACACCCCTCTCTCCCAATGTTAGTCAAGTTCGCATAAAGGAAAAATAAGAGGCGTTGCATCAGTATTGGATGGAGTAAGATGACAACGATGTCCCACCGTAGTTTAGTTTATGTTTTGTATTCCATTTTATGTATTTTACTTTATGTTTGTACTTTAATTTATGCTATGAGTACTATGATTGTACTTTATCTTACGCTTGTCATTTAGTTTATGCTATGTGGTATATGATTGTACTTGAGTGGTATTTAACTATCGAAAATTGGCGGTTGGTTATAAAATTGTTATTTGAATATGCAGGAATTGTTTGAAGCTACCTATGAGGGAGTCATAAAACAAAGAAAACTCTGCCCCTTTTTACAACTTTATCTCACTAAATTACACATTATAATAAATACAAATATTACATAATATAAATACATAAATTACAGTCCGAATAGTTATACATTTCTGCCTCTGCTGCATTTATAAGATTCTTGCACATAATGAAAACTATAGCAGACAATAATGAAAGTGTGTTTATGAGCGAAATATGTTAAAATGTACCTGCGTTCCGTCAAATGTTGCATCCACACGTATTCATGTCGACAACTTATTGTTCGTTGCCATTGTTGACCTCAAATTGTGTAGCTCCCACAAACATAGCACTCCAATTTCGAGCTGCACGTTCTAGCTTTACAAGTTTTTTTCTTATCTGGGGACACAAGACGTCTATTGACAATGCAACTTCTCATATTTTTTGACAATTCTAGTCATCAAGCACTTTCGGATAATCTCAAACATGGTCAGAATCGGTTTGTCCCTTACAAGTAATAGAATTGCATTGAATGACTCACATAAATTGTTTAATCCCAATTTACAGTTGAAAATCGAAGAAAATGCATGACTAGCCCAATATCGGTATGTGCCTCGAAGATATGCGTGGGCATCCGAGTTAATCTGATTCAAGTTCCTCATTTCTCTCTCGAAATGAAAAGTTGTTGTTCCCTTGGCCGCAATAACTACCACAACACCTGAATATTTGAAAGAACAATTGGAAATGCATTATACCTTTTGTCGATTTGAAACAAATGTCCATCCATATCCCGATTAACTCTGTAAGTCTTCTTTCAATAGTTTCAAAAGTCACATTGGCGACAACAACGAGATATATTTCATTATTTCCATCAATACTAATGGCTTGTCAGTAATTGGTCGGGACATGAGCCTTTTAGATGATAATTATCTAAACAGATAATAGGTCTATCACACTGCAGCGAATATACCTTACAATCAGCTATACACATATACATTCTTTTGAATACACATGACTCACTATCGGCAGTGCCCGCCAAGTAAGTCTATAAGCCCAGTGTGCTACCCGGATTTGATCTACATATTTCTTCTGTCTACGATCATAATAGCTTGTATTGTTCGTCGTTCTTCCCTTCATTAAGCTTTCGCGCTTCGCTTCTTGCTCTTCTGGCAATACATGGTTTAATGTTGGCATTCAAATTATTCCTCACTGTCTCGATCATAAAAGAAATTTTTCACGTAGGTTGACTTTTGAACCTATCGAAATAATGATTTGTAACCCATTTTGCAGTAGCGTGTTGATTTTCAATTTTCTTTGAACAGTTGTTAGAATCGTTGAAACTCTTTATTTGAAACATAATCTCATTTTGCATCTTTGAACCATGCAATTGTCAATGACATCCGTCTTCACACACGGCTGTCAGTTGTCGAGATTCACTTTTAATGAATTCAATCTCATAACCATTATTCAAAGCATATTCTACGTTGTGATAAAAATTTTGTCCTTGTTGGAGCTCGGATGCTCACCGGCATTCCTCTCTCTCTCTCTCTCTCTCTTGGTGTGCAGCGCTTGGGTGGGGAAATGAAAATGAAGATGGAGAAGACCCTCTTCTCTCTCTCATTTTCATTTAATGAAATTAATAAATTTTATTTTAAAATTTATTATATCATTTAATTTATTAAATAACATAATGTATCACCTATTTACATATATATACGTTCCACTAATTATACATACATAAATACTCCACTTCATATATCGAGCCAAGAGCCACACAAACCGACTCGTTGCACGATACTTTGTTCAATAAAAATTCCACTTACGAAATCTAAACTCCAAAATTTGACCAATTGACCAAAACACATATGTGACCCATAATGACAAAATTTGTAACACTCGAAAAATTTCCTATAACGTGCATAGCCCTAGGTTAGGGTATGTCATGAGAGTTTAACGTTAGTCCTAGAGTTTTCCTAAGCTCGTGAGTGGAAAGTAAAATTGAATAGGAAATTGAGAGAAAATTTTAGGGTTTGAGGGGTTAGAAGTTTTTATGGAGTTGAATTGAACTAAAGGTAAAGTAAATGATAAAAAGGGGGAGAATTTTGAGGGCTTCACGTTGGATTGAGGGAGAGTTAAGGGTGAGGTGATTTTGTAAAAATAAGAAATTGGGTGGTAAGTTTCAAAAGGGAAAAAGTAGAATTAGGTTAAAATGAGAATTTGGTCTTCTTCTTCCCTCATATCCCACGATTCTCTTCTCCTCCATTGCTGAGTTCTCTTCCTTCATTTTCCATCAAGTTTTGCCAAGGAATTAAGGTAAGTTGAGTGGGTTTTATGTTGTATGCATCTAGGTGAAGAATTTTAGTGTTTTAGTTGAGTTTTGGTAGAATTTGGTTAGGGTTTGAGAAACCCTAATTGAGGAGTCCAAATTTTTTATTTCATTGGCTAGTTTTTTTCAATTTTTATGGTTTAAATTTTAGATAGGTTAGTTTAGGGTGTTTAGGTGGATAGATTAGAGAATGGATGTGAGTAGGTGAAAAATCGATTTTGGTAAAATTGTTCACCGGTTCTGTTTTGTGGTTTTCGAATTGGCCAAGTTATTTGGTTGTTAAATTTGATTATTTCAATGGATAGTAGACGTGTAGAGGTTTACGGAATGAGGTGGAACATCTAAATCCGTTGAAAAATGAGTAAGTTATGCCAATTGAAGTTTGGAAACTAAAATTGTTGGAAAATTGGGTTTAGGTGTTATGTTTTAAAGTTGGTTGAATTGTTGTTAGTTTTGAGTTTAGATAATTCCTTAGAATTTCTTAAAGTGTTGCTAAGTTATTTTCCCTATATTTGTTAGGTTGACGAGCGAGCAGTTATCGTAGTCGAAGTAACTGAACACGTGCCAAGAAATAAGGTAAGTAGTAGATGTGTGTTCTTATTGTCATGCATTGCATAATGTTTTTAAACTACGAAATACGAGTTTTAGCATGTTTTGCGTTATGAATTTGAAACGTGAGAAGATAAGAAAACCGATATGCAACCTGGTTTCGAATAGAATCGCCTTATTGGGAAGTAGTGCTCGTGTGTAGCACCCCGAAAGGGATTTTATGAGAAATGTTATGCTAAAAGTACGTAATGTGTCATAAGTATGAACGTCTCGATATGTTCGTGCTAGAAGTCACACTGAGGGTTCTACGATCGATGTGGGAGGAGATCCGGTTTGGCCGTCCAAGATTGTGTGAGAATGTGTGCCTCCGATCTTGCTCTGTGGGTCAAGGTGTGGCCGTCCAGGATTGTGTTAGGACGTGTGCCTACTTGATTGACGTTTAAAAGTGAAAGATAAATGCAACGAAAATGAAACGAAAATAAAAGATTTAGTAGAACTGCATTTAGGGGTTGAGTTGAGCATACATTGTTTTAAATTGCATTATTCCCTACTTGCTAAGCATTAGGTTTCTGTTTTGTGTTCTGTGGTGTAAGTGACAACATATTTGTAGGTGAGTTGGATGAGGGAGCCCAGGACTAGGGAGCAGTCGGTGACACATGGGGCATGTCGGTGAGGTTATTTGTCGGGGCGTCTCGACCATGGTCTTCGGGATGTTTGTGGGATTTGGTATTTTGGTAGTTTGTTGGATTTTATTTGTGTAAAGGATGGTATTTTATAACCTTTGTGAATGTTGTTTTGGATGGGTTTAATATGTTTTGTAAATTGTTTGATTTTCAGGATTTTAGTTTAGTAAATTTAGTCGTTATGCTGCTCGATTTTTACTAAGGTAAACGACGTTCGTTTCACCTCATTTTCACGTTTTTGCTAAAACCTTTGAGTCGTGTTTTCTGAGATTTTTACGTGTCAAGGAGTCGGGAAAAGTTTTGGGTAGGTTTTAGGTGTTTTGGTGGTGTGAAATTTGAAGAAAAATGGAAATTTGTCAAGTAGGTGTGCTAGTGGCCGAGGAGGAGGTGCGCAAGATGTTGGTGGGCGTGCTGGCGCCGGGCGGGGCTCACGCAGCAGGCGCGCGGTGCGCGCTGCTCTGATAGATTGGCGCGCAGCGCCGATCGATCGGCCAACAATACTGTTCCTCGATCGCCGACCCGAGAAGGTGCCGATCGATCGGCCCTTGCTCGCGGGGTCGCGCGTTGGCGCCCTTTTGGCCTACCCGAATTTTTTTTCAAATTTTTAGTTTTTCAAATATGTTTTAACCCGATCTTTTTTGACACGTTTTGAACATATTTTATGCACATTTTCCAACCGTTTTCGAGGGTTCGAAAAACCCAGAAATCGAGTCAAAATTTTTATCTAAAATTATTTTAAACTTCGTTTTAAACGTGGGATTATTGAGCAATGTAGCGAATCGAGCCGGGCGGGTTCGGGGCGTTACAAAATTGGGTCAAATCCCTGACACATCACCTGTCAACAAACGCGAAATATTTACTCATAAATTATATCGTTTAAAAATCTCGAGCTGTACATTAAACACCTCGAAAAGATTATTTTTACCAACTAGCAAAGACAGGATGTCGAATCCAAACTTGATTTCTAAAAATGCCGGCGATTTAAAATCTAACCTCTTTATATATTAAGGTTAAAACCAATTTGAATATCAAATTACGAGTTTAATTTGAAACATTCCCTAAACTAAAAATTCTAACAACTAAAACTTTAAACTATAAAAAATATAACAAATCAAACCCTAGCGGGTGGCCGATCACCCCCCGTTCTTAATTTACACATAAAACGGGGGACCGATCACCCCCCGTTCTGAATTAATGCCGAGAACGGGGGCCGATCACCCCCCGTTCTATCCATTGCTTACGTGGCACTGGACGTATTGGTTTGGGGATCGATATGGGGGCGGGGACCCCGTCCAACATGCATCGCACGTGATTGGAGAACGGGGGTCCTCGCCATCCAACAGGCCCCCGTTCATGTCTACCTATTTTAGAGGTATTCGAGAACGGGGGGTCAGTGTGATGACCCAAATGTGTACGTATGAGCACGACTGCGGGCAAACCTCGGGTTGTGGGGTAAATATCATGACCTAAGCCGAGTGTAGGCAAATCTCAGATTCGAGTATAGACAAATCCCAGATCGTAAAACAAGGGTCGTCACAATCACATATTGCTTGGGGAGGTATATGGAAATAAAACATATGTAAGGAAACCCTCCCAAAATAGTAAGACGCGTTTTGGAGCAGAATTGGCAACGGATCCCATAAGAACTCCGAAGTTAAAAGTGCTTCGGTGAGAGCAGTACTATGTTGGGTGACCGACTGAGAAGTTCTCGCCAAACAAATTCGTGAAAGGGGAGGACATTGGGCTACGGCCCAATCCCCAGAGTGGACAATATCTTACTGAGAAAAGAGGTCATTATAATCACCGCCCCAAAACGACATTCCATTGTTGACCATATTTTTTGGTAAGATTGAGAACGAGGGGTGCCACCTCAAAACGGCGCTCGATCTCAATTATTTTGCATGAGAATGGTGGCCGTTCTCAGGAATTGGGGTCGATCTCCGATAATATATAAGGAAACAACCCTCCATTCTCACCCCCTGGTTGGCAAAAACCATACAATCTCTCCATCACTTTCTTGTTCAGACGAATTTTCTTTGTTTTAGCTAAGTTGATGGATTCTGATTCGAGTAGATCAGTTTATTGAGATGTGCAACAACTTGTGATGCCAATATGGACTGGTATTCATACTTTACACCTATATATGGTGATTTTCAGGCATTCGATCGCATAGAAGGTATTCAAGAAATAGAGGTGCAATCTACATCCAAAACTCTAGACGGTGAGCTTCGAACACCGGTCGACTCGGAGATGATGCGGTGGAAAACATACTGGTAAGGGAAGAAATTTCAATGAGATTTTATTTGGGAAAAAAATATAATTCTTTAAAGGAAATTAGAGAAGAAATAGTAGAATATGTTTTGAATAATGGTTATAAAATCAAATTCATTAAAAGTAAATCTCGGCGACAGATGGCCATGTGTAAAGACGGATGTGATTGGCGACTGCATGGTTCGAAGATGCAAAATGAGCTTACGTTTCAAATAAAGAGTTTCAACGATTCTCATAATTGTTTAAGGAAAATTGAGAATCAACACGCTAATATAAAATGGGTGGCAAGTCATTATTTCAATAGGTCCAAAAGTGATATGCCCTGGATCGACGATCATCAAACTCGGCCTAAACCTTGGTCTAGCTTTTTTGTTCTAATGAATTTGCTAGTGTTGCAGGTATCTTTAAAGTTTGGGTTGAATACTTAAAGAGGGAATTTGTCTTCCCTTATCAAATTATTTAACCAATCTTTGCATTTAACTTGTATATTTTAGGAAACTTTAGTTTCGTTTAAAACTTTGTTAATTGGCAAACTTTAACCTTGTTTCTTTTAGAATGTATGTTTGTAATAGTCTTCCAAAGGGATTGGAAAATGGTAAAGGCAATGAGCAAAAAGCTATTTTCATTGGGGCATTTTGTCGAACAACTGGCGTGCATCAGTAATCGGGTAGCAGAACACCCGCACAAGACAAGGCAAAGCATGCACAAGGTGGGCGCACAAGACAAGGTCACGCGCGCACGGATCAGCCGTGGCGCGTAGACATTAGGTGCCGCAGCGCGCATCGTCGCAACAACACGCGCACACCTGCGCGCCCCAGCAAGCGCCAGCGCACGCACTAGCCTGACAGCGCCAGCACACGCACCGACGAGCAGCGCGCGTGCCCAGCAGCCACTAGCACACTTTTTCTTGGTTCAGCCGACCCGGTCCGGTCTGGTTCACCCAGTTCAACGACCAACGACTATAAACTGGCAGATTGCAGCACTCATTCAGCTTTTCTTCCTCCTCTCTTCCCGATCATTTTCCATCTGTATTTAAGCTTCACTCTCTGCTTTGTAAAGGTTTGGTTAATCTATAGAATATTTGGAAAAGGAAGAGAGTTTTCTTCAAAGAAGGATTTTTCTTTGTGGGTGCAAAGCACCAAACGCTCCGTAAACCTCACCGAGCAGTTGAAGCCTCCATTGCCAAGTCAAGCTCAAGGTTGCTTGTTTGGTTTTTAAGCCTCCCTTCTCCCTCACTCTTTGAGAGGAGGAAACAACATAAGGTGATGAAAACCGTTCCCCGTCGTTGGTGGACATCTTCGGCAATGAAGTTGTCTTTTCCCCGAAGGCCTAATCTTGACCTCACGGGGACGACGCTGGGCATTCCCTCTACCTGTGACAGCCCGAAACCGGATCCCGATCGGAAACCGAGAACCGAGCCGTCACTCCGGGACAGTTATCAGAAAACGGTGTCTATTATTTTTTTTTTACATAATAAACGGGATGAGCTTTTAAAGTGACTCATAAACTTTTCAGAGGAAGGGAAAAACATCCCCTGTAATAAGAAGCAAAACGGGAAAAGCACAGTGAACATACTTACAATCGGAAGGAAGAACAAGTAATAGAAGGAGGTAAGGGCAAAAGACAGAATATGAAATCAGAAGACTTGTACTATCAATGCAAAACCCTAAACCTAAAATTTTACAAAAAGGGAGGGACTATGGTGATTAACAACATTTCAGAACCACAGAGAAAGAGAAACGGGAACTAACTCAGAGCTGAGATTATAGGAATGAGTGACTAAAATGAAGAAACGGAATTAAGCAGGAAAAATAGTAAGAATTTCAATAACCGAGGCGGAAGAAGCAATTTAACACTGGGCGGAAGATGTCGAGTAAGACAGAACAGATGACGTCAGCCGGAAGATGGATGACGTCAACCGGAAGATACAGGCAATAACGGAATCGACAGAAGGTGATGACGTCAGCCGGAAGATGGGTGACGTCAGCCGGTAGATGTGTTTTAAAACAGACGGAATTGCACTACTCACCGGTGGATTGAATAAGACAAAATAGATGATGTCATCGGAAGATGTGATGACGTCATCGGCAGATAGAGGCAGTAAACGTAATCGGCAGAAGGAAAACCTAAAACAGAATTACTGTTTGGCGGTAGATGCACTCAAAAAGGGCATCGGTAGATGTAGGCAAAATTCTTATCGGAAGGTGTAATCGGAAGATATGGTTTTAAGGACAGAATTTACAACTTTTAACAGGAAAACATACAAACAGAAAACCTCACGACAGAAGGCATAAAGGTTTCTAACCTTCAAAACCCGATTTCAAGACAAATTTTTGAATCATACTCTACAAGTGACAGGGGTTCAGGAAAACAAACTGCATAGATGGCTCAAAGACTCGAGACCATCCATGCACAACCCTAAAAGACAGATTTCAAATACACGGTTCCAGAATATTTCAGAATACTTCAGAACATAATTCAACTGTCAAATACAGTATAAACAGAAGGCATGAAAGTTATAGACCTTCAATACTCGATTCTGAACGAGGTTATGGAACATACTTTGCAAATGACAGATTCAAAGAAACAGACTGCATGGATATTTCCCAAAACTAGAAGTCATCCATGCACAAACAAATAAAAGCATCCCAGCAGTTTTTGAATAATGTCAATACATTTCAAGACATAAATACAACTGTCGAATACAGAGGTTTTAGACATCAAGACAGGTTCAATACATTACAGAGTTTCGACAGAGTTTTTCTAAAACCAAAACATCATAATCTAATTAAAATTCACAGGCAGTATTTTCTCTTTCAAAAACTTAAACCTCAGAGCAGATATATGTCTGGCTGCAGCAACCACCCCATGAGCTTGATCCACCCTCTACATTAGATCATCATTTTGAGGAACAAGATCCTCGGTTTCGGGTTCAGTACCTACATCAAAGAGTTCACCTATGAGTCTAAAACTCAGTAAGACATAATCGGTATGCAGTGATGCAAAATGCTATGCATGCAGTTTTTCAGAATATGGTGACAGTACAGAGCATTTAGTTACAGTGGCAGTAGACCTAAGTGGGGCTTATAGGGGAACTGGCAAACAGTGGGGGAGGGGGAGGGTGCACTATCAGGCACATTCAGGGATACAGTACAGTAAACGGTAAACAGTAAACAGTTCTGGGGCCAGTCCCCGTCCCACACTTAACCTGGTACATTTCAGTCGGATTTTATCTTATTAGTTTCAAACTGTGTACAGAAATAAGTTTTGCATGGATTTTCAGTAAAACGTGTATGCATGACATTCTCAGTGCCTGAACCTATAACAGCAGACATCAGAAGTAACAGGGCATATTGTGAGACAGAAAACAGACAACTCAGAACGTGAACTTAACAGACAACACAGAACACAAACTGAACAGAAGCTATAACATTTCTACCCAAAACTACCTGACAGAACAGGAACCCTAGTACCTCTGTGATGTAGGGCCATAAGGGCCAATCTACGGTTATGAACTTACCTGTTATCCTCGATGCAGTTAGCCGGAAAGTCTCGGAAATGCTCGAACCTGCACATGTACATTCAGAAAATAAACAAGCTGCAAATGCTAACAAATAAGTTAGATGAATTTGTTCCAAATTCATCCAAACCATTAGAAAACAAACCGGTGTGTTTTCATCCAAGAACAGTGAGTTTTCTCCAAATACCATAACCCTAAACTTTGGTAAAAACCCATATTAAACTTGTCCAAACTTGTTAGCATGAGTAGATGCTTACCTTTGACAGAAAACAGAAGGAAATCCAAGAAGATCGAAGGTGCTTCGATGGTTGCTTGTCGTCTGGGAGAGAGAATGCCGAGAAGAGGAAGAGAGAGCAGAGAAGTGAAATGAAGAAGGTTTCACGTAGGAGGAGTGTGTCTTGTTCAGCAAGCTGAACACGGGGCAGTCATCCATTGGTTTATTTCCACCAACCTTAATTAGTTCTCCATTTTGCCCTTCCATGCATTTTAACTTAGTGAAATGTTTAGTTACACATTAGTTTAGTTCTCCACTAATTATTCCAACAATTCAACCAAAACATTCCTTTGTATTAATATAATATTGATCCCGTTTAAATGATCCTGGAAAAACTATTACATGGCAAAAATGCCGGGTGTTACACTACCATTCTGCATTCATCTGAACGTCACCCACCTCCCAGCGAGTGATTTGCAGACCCAGACCCTATCAGTTGGTATCAAAGCCCAACCTGGAAGCTCTTGTGTTTTTCTATTCTGTTTTGTCCTCAGTCGTTAGTTTTTATTTTTTGTTTTTGTTTGTTCTATTGTTTTTGTTGTGCTGTTTCGGTCATATGTCCATTTAAGTTTCACCCATTGTGTTGCATGTTTCTAGGCATAAATTAAGAACAGGGTGATCGGCCACCTGCCAGAGTTTGATTTGTTATATTTTTTATAGTTTAAGATTTTAGTTGTTAGAGTTTTTATTTTATAAGGTGTTCCTGCCAAAAACCTAACAAAAAAATCCCTATTGGTTGACCAATATCCTCTCGTTCTGTATTTTACACATAGAACGGGGGACCGTTCTAAAAAGAACGGTCCCCCGTTCTAAATGGGCTATGTATTACATTCTTCATTTTATAAATTAATTTAAAAAATATCAAACGATATTCAACTTACTTGAAATTTTTACTACATATTTACCACATAATGGGAAAATAATTTGAAATTTTTTGTAATTTTATAACGATTTTATGATTTATTATAATTGTTTTATAAAATGATTAACTAAAATTACAATATATCGTACATATGTTGTAAAATCATGAAAATTTTCATATTATATTCTCACAATGTGATGAACCAGTGGTAAACATTTCAAGTAAATTGAATATCGTTTGGTAGTTTTTGAAATTAATTTATAAAGTGAAGAAAATTTTTTATAAGTTAATTTTAAAAAATAACAAACGATATTCAATTTACTTAAAATTTGTACCACATGTTCACCAAATTATGAGAATATAATATGAACTTTTTTGTGGTTTTATAATACTTGTACGATATATTATAATTTTAGTTAATTAGTTTATAAAATAATTATAATAAATCACACAATGGTTATAAAATCACAAACATTTTCAGATTATCTTCCCATGATGTGGTGAACATGTGGTAAAAATTTTAAGGAAATTGAATATTATTGTTATTTTTTTAAATTAATTTATAAAGTGAAGAAAATTTTTATAAGTTAATTTTAAAAAATAACAAACGATATTCAATTTACTTTAAAATTGTACCACAGTTCACCAAATTATGAGAATATAATATGAACTTTTTGTGGTTTTATAATACTTGTACGATATATTATAATTTTAGTTAATTAGTTTATAAAATAATTATAATAAATCACACAATGGTTATAAAATCACAAACATTTTCAGATTATCTTCCCATGATGTGGTGAACATGTGGTAAAAATTTTAAGGAAATTGAATATTATTTGTTATTTTTTTAAATTAATTTATAAAGTGAAGAATATAATACATGTCCTTTTAGAAAAAAGAACGTCCCCATTCTGTGTAAAATACAGAACGAGAGGATATCGATCGACTAGCAGGGTTTTTTTTATTTCATTTTTGATAGTTTAAGATGTTTTGTTAATGTTAATACTTTCAGTTTTTTTTAAAAAAAAAAATTATACTTTGAGATGAAAATAGATTTAATCTAATATTATATTATTGTTATTTTTTTAAAGTTGAGGGAATTGCTTACCAATATAAAGTCCACCTTTCTCCCTTCATCATTTCTTAGCAACAACTGCTCGAGCTGATTCGCCTTCTTATGGCGTATATTTTCCTTCTCATCGACCCACTGGACGTTTCTCTAATGGCCTCAACATTCTTGATCTTATCTGTTAGGGCTCTCTCTCTCTCTCTCTCTCTCTCTCTCTCTCTCTCTCTCTCTCTCTCTTTCTCTCTCTCTCTCTTTGTTTGCTATTTCTTTTTCATGATCATCATTTTTTATGCTCAGCTTATTGACAGTTTTTCTGTCGGAATCTGCAAGTAAACTTACTAACTTCGTCTCGGAAAATGCGATAAAATGATGGGATGACATCGGTTTTATTTTTAGATTTGGGTAAAATGTTTGCATTTTAGGTCGAGTTGGCTCGAATTTTTTGTTTCCGTACTTGAGCCCCGAGCTCACCAGAAGGAGACTTCTCGACAGAGCAAATTTTGGTTCTGCCGGAATCGGTATCCTCAACGACACCGAAGTTCAGTTCGTAAGTCCGAACTCATTCCTCTCACTACCAAAATTGAAACCTAAAACTTAAAAGATGCTCAAGTTTTGCTCATTTTTCAGATTAACATTATCAGAATGTATAGGCAATTTGAATTGTTCAAAGATTACCAAAGACGGTTGAGTGGTTTGATCGGAGCTCAAAAGGCCAAGAAACTCGGCAACGGGGCTCTCGTCCTCATCACGGTTGGCGGTAATGATTTCGTCAACAACTATTACTTGGTACCTTTCTCGGCTAGGTCTTGCCAATACTCTTTCCCCGATTACGTCAAATTTCTCATCTCGGAATATCGAAAACTCTTACTTGTATGTTACCCCCACGAGCTCGATATACACACATGCATGTACAAGGACATTTAATGTGCTTATTTAGACTTGGCGGTGTAAGCATTCAATTCGATTTTAAATAAATTATTGAAAATGCGAATGAAAATCAGAATTTATACGAGTTGGGAGCACGAAGAGTTCTTGTTATGGGGATCGGGCCGCTCGGATGCGTCCCTACCGAACTAGCTATGCGAAGCCTGAATGGGCAGTGCTCCTCTAAGCTACAATGAGCCACAATCTTATACAACCCTCAACTTCTTCAAATGGTCAAAGGAATCAACAAACAAATCGGCTCAGACATCTTCATCGCGGCCAACACGAAGCAAATGCATGACGATTTCTACTCCGATCCTCAAGCATTTGATACATAATATGTGGAATTCATTTTTTGCTTCCTTTAATATTTTTGGGATTGTAATTTTTCAAATAATATTAAACAACAGAGTAGGATTCATCACGCCGAAAATAGCGTGTTGTGGCCAGGGGCCGCACAATGGGCTCAGATTATGCACACCTGCCTCAAATTTATGTTTGAACCGAGATGTTTACGCGTTCACGGACCTGTTCCATTCGTCCGAGAGGGCGAATCGTATATTAGTGAAGCAAATTTTGTCCGGCTCAACAAACTACATGTATCCAATGAATCTCACCACCATTCTTGCTTTGGATTCAAAGATCTAATTATATAGCCTTTGCTTTGTATGAGAGATGAATTTGCTTTGGAATTTGAATTTGACGCAAATAACTTAAAATGGTAGGCCAGAGTTATGAAAGTCTTTGCATACTTTTCTCTACCTACCCCACATTTGTTCCAAGGACAAAGTTTTCTATTTATTTATTTTATCTTTAAGAATAATTAAAATGAATACGAGGTAAATTTGAGTTTTATGTTTTATTCTTAATTTATTCTAGTCGAAAAGTAGTAGCCAACACTTTGTGCAAAATCTAAATGATTTTTTTATGGGTTCTACTCACATGATTTTGGGTTAAGCGGAAATGAAAATATTACTTATGAATTACAAATATATGTAGTATTCGAGTAAAGTATAATTGTACAACGTATGTGGTCGACTTAGCCTTCACAATTACTCGATCGCTGATTGTTTTTACTTTCAAAGGCGAAATGTCACAATTGTAATTTTCTTACAAATGGTTTCTAATTTGAAGAGTTGTCAAAAAAAGTGACAAACAATATTCTAAAAATTTGTTGTAGCATTGTCAACATATCTTTTGTATTTTTAATTAAATATTTATGATTATTCTAATGAAAGAGCAGCATATTATCTCTACCTCACGCATTCTAGAACCTCGTTGGCTTTGAATTAGCCATTTGAAAATTTGTTATCAAGAATGAATTGGATGACACAACCTTTTTCATCCAAGACCAAGCTACACAATGATGCAGGGGAAGAATTGTTTCGATAGAAACATAAAGGTATAACAATAACAGATAAATAATTATCAAACTATAGATAATTTGTATTAATTGTCAAGTCTTAAAGTCTGTTTTTTAAAATCAATCACAACCCTTAAAATAAAGTTCAGTAATGTGATCTAAAATATCTAATAAGATAAACTAAATATATAGAAAAGCTTTTAGAAATATTAAATCATATACTTGATCATGGGTTTGGTCTATGTAGGGCATAAAAAATACTTACATATTAAGTACTCAAAAATTTGAGTTACCTGGTATCAAATTCTGGTGCACTCGAGATTTGATATTGTTTTGGAGTGATATCAAATCCAAATTCTTAAAAATATTTTATAGAACAAGTATTAATCTAATTCTAATCGTTCTTATTTTTCATTAAAAAAAAAGTTGTGGTTACTCGGTTTACTTTCATTTATTGTATCACATTACGTATGACTATGCCATTTAGTTTACATTATAAAAATAAATATATAAAAATATATATAACAATTAAATTAATTTGTTATAGAGGAGGGAGGGAGAGAGAGAGAGAGAGGATTGAAAACCGTGCAAATCGATTGGGAAAGAAGATAATTATACACCAATTTTTATTCTATATGTGAATCATAATGATTCATTCATATGGTGGAATTAAAATACAAAAACACATGCATCAACCAAACCACGTAATGCAATTGCAGAAGATAATGAAACCCTAATTGTTATCGTACCAGAACTGCTTCTGGAGATAAGCTATGGTGTTCTTGTCAACCTGGAAAGCCTTCGTAAGAACATCAGGGGAAATCGGAGGAGTCGACCCAAACACAGCATTTGCAATCGTAATAACTCCTGGGTTTTGGCTACTCAGCCCAGCAAAAGCCAAAGCATTTGTGTATCCAACGTTGAGTTGAAAATGGATGAGTCCCACCGGAAAAACAAAGACGTCTCCTTTGTTTAAAACTTTGGTGAAGAGACGGTTTTGATTGTTTTGGAGGTTGGACGTGACGAATCCGACGAGAAGTTTGCCTTCAGCGACGAAGAGGATCTCGGAGGCGCGAGGGTGGGTGTGCGGTGGGTTCTGACCACCCGGAGCGTAGTCGATTCGAGCGAGGGATATGCCGAGCGTGTTGAGTCCCGGCATATTGTTGATGTTCACGGCAGTGACTTTTGAGCCGACGGGGTTAGATGTGTTTCCGGGCTGGTCCAGGCCGGAGTAGAAGAAGTCATCAGCAATGACATAGTTTGGGTTCTTACAAAATTTTCCATTGACAAACACTGCAAAGAAAACAAACAGAAGTTAAGCAAATGAACCATCGTCTGGTTTTGAGTTATCATGAGAGAAAGAGTGTAAAACCTCTTGGGTCTGTCTCGTTAATGGCGACGCAGAAGTCCTGAAGAGAACCAGGGTCGTTAGCTGAAGTAGTAATGGAGAAAGATAAAGCCAGCAGGGCAAAAACTGGAAGAAGCTGAATCATCTTCTCCATTGTTGAACGAAGCTCTCTCTACGAATACTCGTTTGTGTTACAAGGGTGAGATATCTTGCTATCCACATTTACCTATTTATAGCTATCAACAGCGGTGAACCAGTCTCTTTTTCTCTCTCTACGACTGGCTTCTCTCTCTAACCAATGGGGAAGAACTGGTAAGTCTTGGCAGATCTTTTTTTTATTGTTTTGGTCGTAAGATTGGATGAAAGTTTCCATACCTGAAAGCGTCGCTCCTATGACATTTCGGGTTGTTTGATTTCTGGGTAGAAAATCGAGTATCAGACTTTTTCAGCTAGTAGAAATTAGACTTTTATAATGGGTAAAATCCTAAAACAAAAATTCTTCGCAGTCAAAATCTTGAACTATCGAAAACTCTAAAAAAAATTTCGACGGAGCGCCGCATGCCCCCCAAATTGTACTTCGGGGGGCCGAATCCAAATCGCAGCCCCCCGCATGGCCGTAAACGAAGATACGTGGGGGGCCGCCTAAAACTTACAGCCCCTTGCGTTCCACGAGGGAAGATGCGGAGGTCTCTGGCCCTCGCGGACGTGCGCTGCATGCAGACACATGCGGGGGGTCGTGATGCGAACCTCGGATCGAAAAGACCCGGGACCCGACAACAACACGGAATAATTGAAAGGAACGCCTTTTCGATTCAAGAACAAAGTAAGGAACTAAGACTCCAATCGAAGAATTCGATAAAACCCTAGTTTTCAAAACAGGAACTTGACCCGAGCCACACCTGTTGGCTGAACCAAAGCTATCCAAACAGGAGCTTGACCCAGACCAAACTCGTTGGTAAGAACCAAAGCTATCAAGCGAGATTCTTCAAGGGTGACTTGAAGAAGATCGTTATTCTTCGCAAAGAACCAAAGAGAAATCCTCTCTAAAAAACTCAATTTTTAATTCAAACTTGTTCTTCTTTATTAAATCAAATAGTTTGCCATTAAATAGGCTACACATTAAAATTAAATTAACTAATAATAAAAAACGAAAATAAAGATAAAATAACTAATAAAATCATAAGATAATGATCCTTTGCATGATCAGATGTCATCTCATGTTTAAACTACATTTGAACATGATTTGAATTGATCTGAGTAGATTCAGTCGGATAAGATCTTTTCCTACGAGATTTGCATGATTTGCATGTGCTTTGCATGTGACTTTTTAATTCCTCGTATATACATGTGCTTGGCGCATGTCCTCTTTAATTCCTACATGTGCATGTGCATGGCACATGTGTTTTTAATTCTTACATGTGCATGTGCGTCGCATCCTCCCAAATCTTCATGCATCTTCGGCTTCTCTTGCTTCAAAAGATCTTTCAATAATCTTGGGCTTCTTACTCTGCTCATTGGGCCGCCCGTATCTTCAATTGAATCTTTGTTCTTGGGCATTGATCTGGTCTCAACTTGGATCACATCATAAACCAAGTCATGTAGATCTTTATCTCTTTCCAACCCACGTGAATCTTTATCTCTTTATAGTTTGCGTGGATCTTTACCCTTCTCTTTCCAATCCATTGGGATTTGTGGAGCCCAACTCCGTGCCTTATGGGTCTTCTTTTGCCAAGTTCGTGGGGCCCACTTCCATACTACAAAGCTCTTTATTTTTATAGTCTTTTGCTTTTGTTGTGATGACTCTTTTCCTTGGGTTTCCACGACTAAACCATGTGAAGCTTTGTTCGTTGGACCTCCTTTATCTTCTAATAGATCATGGTCCTTGAGAATGAGATTTGTCGTTCCTCGGTTCACATCATTCCCTCCCCCTTCGAAAAGATTCGTCCTTGAATCTCCTGCATCATATAAAAATAAGTTAGTAAAATTAAAAGATGTGCTTACATTACCGTATTCACTCGGTAGGTCGATCTTGTAAGCGATGTCATTGATGCGATCTAGGACTTGGAAAGGTTCATCTCCTCGAGGTTGTAACTTGTTGTTCCGTTTGTTCGGAAACCTTTCTTTTTGTAGACGTAGCCAAACCAAATCTCCAGGTTCAAAAATAAGTCTTACCATTGATTGAAATTTCTCAACAAATTCATCATTTTTCCTTTCATCCACAAAAGCAAACTTTTTAGTAAACAAAGTTAATAAATTTAACGGATTTAATGAATTAAAATAATCAATACTATCAAATAGTGAATAATATCGAATAGAAATAAAATCCCTTAAAATGCTAAAATCAGATTTGAAACTCGCAAAATATGTATCTACAATTTTGTCATAAAACAAGTTGTGTACAAAGTAATCAATGACAAATTTTTCAATAAAATAATTTTGCATATTATCTATCAACTTTATACATATAATAGGTGCAATATAAAAATCATGTGGCCTTACCAACCACTCAAACCTCTTTGATGTTTCCGGTTGACTTGGAACTAACGTACTTTGTACGAGATTTTTATGCTTCTCAATCTCTCTCAACGGAGAAATTTGACTTCGAAACTCCTTGGGAATTTCATATTTATTTTTGTGCAAAAGAAAAGAAATAACACTTGGAAGAAAACTTGGTGAGTCGTTAGATGATAAATAAACATCTTTATATAAAAGCAAAATCATCTCATGTTTATCCTCACTTTTGTTTATCAACGCAATTTGCTTCTCACTTGACTCTTGTTCACTCTCTCCCTCGGTTTTTATCTCTTTTCCCTCGATTTTTCTCTCTTGCTCCCTCGGATTTTCATCCCTCTTTGTGCTCTTTTCAACTATTTTTCTTTCTCCACTTTCTTTCTTTATTTTTGCCTCTTTTTCAACTAATTTCTTTTCACCACTTTCTTTTTCTTTTTCGGCCTCTTTTTCAACTAATTTCTTTTCACCACTTTCTTTCTCTCTTTCATCCTTAATTATTTGAAATTCCTTCGCGATCCTCTCTTGATCTTCAATTGCCTCCCATGGCTTTAATGGTGTAAGGATAACAGTTTTTCCATTGTAAACCAACGAATACTCATTCTTGTAACCATTATGCTTGACGTTTCGGTCAAATTGCCAAGGTCTCCCCAAAAGTATGTGTGTAGCTTGCATCGGCACTACATCACATAAAACTTTATCTTGGTACCTTCCAATTGATAAAGGAACTTCCACCTGTTTAGTCACCTTGTATGGTTTTGGATGTTGCTCGGTTTTCAAGTTCAACTTTTGGACTAGTAATGTGCTTGCTACATTGGTACAACTCCCACTATCGATGATCAAACTACAAACTTTGTTGTGCACATGGCATCTTGTATGGAATATATGCTCACGTTGTACTTTGTCTCCATCTTCCTTAGTTTGCACATTCAATACTCGTCTTGTGACTAAAAGATCTTCTTTTATTGGTTCCTCTACCTCAACGTCACTACAATCCTCAAGTGGTGGCATCTCACCATCACTCGAACTCACACTCTCCACATCGTCATTGTCCTTTAAAATCATAGCTCTTTTATTTGGACAATTTGAAGCTATGTGTCCGAACCCTTGGCACCGAAAGCACTTAATCTCTTGGGTTCTAATTGGATTTAAAGTCTCAGCCTTAGCTTTTTGTGGTAACACTTGATTGTTGGACACAGTTTTTCCCTTAGAATCCTCTCTCAGTTTTGGCTTCTCATTTTTCCAATTTGTTTGCCAAGTTGTGGTTGATGTTGTACCAACCCTAGTACTTCTCTTAACCTTTAGTTGCCGCTCAATTTTGATTGATTTGTGTAGTAACTCCTCCAAGTCGATGTAGTGTTGTAGATCCATCACATCCGCAATTTCTTGATTCAATTCTCCAATAAAACGAGCCATGGTTGCTTCCTTATCTTCTTCCACATTAGCCCTTATCATGGCTACCTCCATCTCTTTATAATATTCCTCCACACTTTTGAAACCTTGTGTCAAATTTTGGAGCTTGCGACACACGTCTCTATAGTAGTATGATGGAACATATCTTTTTTTCATGATGGCCTTCAAGTCTTTCCATGTGCGGATTTGTGCTTCACCATTCCTCCTCCGGTTCTTAACTAATTGATCCCACCAAATACTAGCATAATCCGTGAACTCCATGGTGATCAGCTTAAGCTTCTTATCCTCCGAATAATTTTGAAACTCAAATGCCAAGTCTACTTTTCGTTCCCAATCCAAATATCCCTCGGGGTCGTTCTTCCCTTGGAAAGGTGGAATATTTACCTTGATATTTCGTAAATCGCTGTCTTCTCGGTTTGTTCCCTCATTTCTTTCTTTTGGATAATAACCACTATACTCTTCGAATTCTCCATCAAAATCCTTCCTTCGCCGCATATAACTAGGGGATGGAGATTCAAATCGGTCCATCCTCGTATTTAAAGCCTTGAAATTTTCTTGCATGGCTTTCATGAACAACTTTAAGTCTACCTCGTTTTGTTATCCACTTATGATTTTTTTTTCGACCACAATAAGAAAACAAAAGAAAATAGTTAGAAGTAAAAGAAAAATAATCAAGTAATGGACCTTACCTCTCCCTCACGTGTTTGCTCTCGATGGATGTCACTCCACTAGTGTTTCACTAAAAAATTAAGGCTTTTTCTATAATAGTCTCACCCTCTTGCCTTTTACCTCTAGATCTCCCTTTTAGTTCTTTACGTAAGAACTTGATCGATGATAAATATTCAACAAGCCAAACTATAAAAAATCAAACTTTAAAGCTTAAAAGTTCAAACCTGTAAAGATGGCTAAATCAAGGGTACAATTGAAATAAGACAAAACTTTGGATGATGACAATATTTCAAATGAAGATTCAACAATTTGAACCTTCAAAGAATAAATTTAGATAAAGACAATATTTCGAATGAAGATTCAATAATTTGAATTTTCAACGAACAATTATCTACGAATTTAAGAACGAATTTTTGAATTTAAAAGGCTAGAAATTTCAAAATCTCTAGAACAAAATTTTGATTTTTTTTTTGACTTCTCACAACTCTTTTTTTTTTTTACTTTTGACAACTCTTTTTTTTTTTACTTTTGACGACTCTTTTTTTTTTTTTTTACTTTTCAAGAAGACAAATTCACGAGACAAAAAAGAATCAATGATAAAATTGAAACTTTGATAATAAGAATGAAAAAAGATGAATTCTTTTGTGTTTTTTTTTTTTTTGTGCTTTTTTGAATACTAGGACGAATAGAATAAGATGAAGAAAATATTGATAACAAAAATTAAAGATAGCTTCTTGAATCAAGGAACCGAATCTTTGATACCAACTGATGCGAACCTCGGATCGAAAGGACCCGGGACCCGACAACAACGCGGAATAATTGAAAGGAACGCCTTTTCGATTCAAGAACAAAGTAAGGAACTAAGACCCCAATCGAAGAATTCGATAGAACCCTAGTTATCAAAACAGGAACTTGACCCGAGCCACACCTGTTGGCTGAATCAAAACAGAAGCTTGACCCAGGCCAAACTCGTTGGTGAGAACCAAAGCTATCAAACGAGATTCTTCAAGCGTGACTTGAAAAAGATCGTTGTTCTTCGCAAAGAACCAAAGAGAAATCATCTCTAAAAAACTCAATTTTTAATTCAAACTTGTTCTTCTTTATTAAATCAAATAGTTTGCCATTAAATAGGCTACACATTAAAATTAAATTAACTAATAATAAAAAACGAAAATAAAGATAAAATAACTAATAAAATCATAAGATAATGATCCTTTGCATGATCAGATGTCATCTCATGTTTAAACTACGTTTGAACATGATTTGAATTGATTTGAGTAGATTCGGTCGGATAAGATCTTTTCCTACGAGATTTGCATGATTTGCATGTGCTTTGCATGTGACTTTTTAATTCCTCGTATATGCATGTGCATGTGCATGACACATGTGTTTTTAATTCTTACATGTGCATGTGCGTCTTATCCTCCTAAATCTTCATGCATCTTCGGCTTCTCTTGCTTCAAAAGATCTTTCAATAATCTTGGGCTTCTTACTCTGCTCATTGGGCTGCCCGTATCTTCAATTGAATCTTTGTTCTTGGGCCTTGATCTGGTCTCAACTTGGATCACATCATAAACCAAGTCATGTAGATCTTTATCTCTTTCCAACCCACGTGAATCTTTATCTCTTTGTAGTTTGCGTGGATCTTTACCCTTCTCTTTCCAATCCATTGGGATTTGTGGAGCCCAACTCCGTGCCTTATGGGTCTTCTTTTGCCAAGTTCGTGGGGCCCACTTCCATACTACAAAGCTCTTTATTTTTATAGTCTTTTGATTTTGTTGTGATGACTCTTTTCCTTGGGTTTCCATGACTAAACCATGTGAAGCTTTGTTCGTTGGACCTCCTTTATCTTCTAATAGATCATGGTCCTTGAGAATGAGATTTGTCGTTCCTCGGTTCACATCAGGTCGCACCATGTATCCGACCCACCGCATTATACAAGGTTCGACGCGGGAGGATTCGATCACCCTAGCATGTGCAATGCACGTGAATCAACTTCGGGGCGCCGCAAATCCGACTCGCCCCCGCATTTCATAGAAGATTTAATGCGGGGGGGCGTAATTTCAAACTCGGCCCCCTGAGTCTTTGCGTGGGGCCGCAAATCTCCCTTGGCCCCCCGCGTTCTTATCCACATATCAATTGTTAATCTGTCGATGTGGGAGAAGGGGGGGGGGTGTTGCAAATCGAATTCTCGGTCCCTCGAAATCCCATCCACATATCAATAATTGATCTGTGGATGAGAACGCGAGGGGCCGCATCAGATTCGCGGCCCCACGAACTTCCATCCATAGATCAATAATTGATCTGTGGATGGGAACACGAGGGGCCGCATCAGATTCACGGTCCCCCAAAATCCCATCCACATATCAGTAATTGATCTGTGGATAGGAACGCGAGGGGCCGCATCAGATTCGCGGCCCCCCAAACTCCATCCACAGATCAATAATTGATCTATGGATGGGAACGCAAAGGGCCGAATCATATTCGCGGCCCCCCGCGTTAATAATTTTCTGCGACGTGGGGGGACCGCGGTTCTCAATCTGGGGGCAGAACTCCTTTATTATTTAAGAAGCTCTGTCCTCCACTCTCCAAAATCTCTAAAATTTCTAACAAATTTTTTCTTTGCGCAAACGAATTTTCTCGGTTTTAACAAGGACGATGGATTCTGATCCAAATAGATGGTTTGAATTAGACGATGACGTAGATAGTGATGCCGATATGAATTGGTATTCGGACAAGACTCCTACATATGGTGATGATGGCTCAGATGAAAATGAACAAATACCTGTGTGTTCGACATCCAGACCTCTAGACGATCAGCTTCGAACACCGGTTGTCTCGGACGATGATGAAATTGAAAGCGTACAGGTAAGTGAAGAAATTTGAATGGAATTCTTGGCCCCCCGAAATCCCATCCACATATCAATAATTGATCTGTGGATGGGAACGCGAGGGGCTGCATCAGATTCGCCGCCCCCTGAAATCCCATCCACAGATCAATAATTGATTTGTGGATGGGAACGCGAGGGACGCATCAGATTCGCGGTGTGACGGCCCGAATCCGGATCCTGATCAGCAGATCGAGATGAAATCGGCAGGTGTGATGACGTCATCGGAAGATGAAGCTAGCAGATGAAATCGGCAGGTGTGATGACGTCATCGGAAGATGAAGGCAGCAGATGAAATCGGCAGGTGTGATGACGTCATCGGAAGATGAAGCTAGCAGATGAAATCGGCAGGTGTGATGACGTCATCGGAAGATGAAGCTAGCAGATGAAATCGGCAGGTGTGATGACGTCATCGGAAGATGAAGGCAGCAGATGAAATCGGCAGGTGTGATGACGTCATCGGAAGATGAAGCTAGCAGATGAAATCGGCAGGTGTGATGACGTCATCGGAAGATGAAGCTAGCAGATGAAATCGGCAGGTGTGATGACGTCATCGGAAGATGAAGCTAGCAGATGAAATCGGCAGGTGTGATGACGTCATCGGAAGATGAAGGCAGCAGATGAAATCGGCAGGTGTGATGACGTCATCGGAAGATGAAGGCAGCAGATGAAATCGGCAGGTGTGATGACGTCATCGGAAGATGAAGCTAGCAGATGAAATCGGCAGGTGTGATGACGTCATCGGAAGATGAAGCTAGCAGATGAAATCGGCAGGTGTGATGACGTCATCGGAAGATGAAGGCAGCAGATGAAATCGGCAGGTGTGATGACGTCATCGGAAGATGAAGGCAGCAGATGAAATCGGCAGGTGTGATGACGTCATCGGAAGATGAAGGCAGCAGATGAAATCGGCAGGTGTGATGACGTCATCGGAAGATGAAGGCAGCAGATGAAATCGGCAGGTGTGATGACGTCATCGGAAGATGAAGGCAGCAGATGAAATCGGCAGGTGTGATGACGTCATCGGAAGATGAAGGCAGCAGATGAAATCGGCAGGTGTGATGACGTCATCGGAAGATGAAGCTAGCAGATGAAATCGGCAGGTGTGATGACGTCATCGGAAGATGAAGGCAGCAGATGAAATCGGCAGGTGTGATGACGTCATCGGAAGATGAAGGCAGCAGATGAAATCGGCAGGTGTGATGACGTCATCGGAAGATGAAGGCAGCAGATGAAATCGGCAGGTGTGATGACGTCATCGGAAGATGAAGGCAGCAGATGAAATCGGCAGGTGTGATGACGTCATCGGAAGATGAAGGCAGCAGATGAAATCGGCAGGTGTGATGACGTCATCGGAAGATGAAGGCAGCAGATGAAATCGGCAGGTGTGATGACGTCATCGGAAGATGAAGGCAGCAGATGAAATCGGCAGGTGTGATGACGTCATCGGAAGATGAAGGCAGCAGATGAAATCGGCAGGTGTGATGACGTCATCGGAAGATGAAGCTAGCAGATGAAATCGGCAGGTGTGATGACGTCATCGGAAGATGAAGGCAGCAGATGAAATCGGCAGGTGTGATGACGTCATCGGAAGATGAAGCTAGCAGATGAAATCGGCAGGTGTGATGACGTCATCGGAAGATGAAGCTAGCAGATGAAATCGGCAGGTGTGATGACGTCATCGGCAGATGCCGAAGGGTAGTTGTTTGTTGGTTTAGTCTTCCGGCTGACGTCATCGGCAGATGCCGAAGGGTAGTTGTTTGTTGGTTTAGTCTTCCGGCTGACGTCATCGGAAGATGAAGCTAGCAGATGAAATCGGCAGGTGTGATGACGTCATCGGCAGATGCCGAAGGGTAGTTGTTTGTTGGTTTAGTCTTCCGGCTGACGTCATCGGCAGATGCCGAAGGGTAGTTGTTTGTTGGTTTAGTCTTCCGGCTGACGTCATCGGAAGATGAAGCTAGCAGATGAAATCGGCAGGTGTGATGACGTCATCGGCAGATGCCGAAGGGTAGTTGTTTGTTGGTTTAGTCTTCCGGCTGACGTCATCGGCAGATGCCGAAGGGTAGTTGTTTGTTGGTTTAGTCTTCCGGCTGACGTCATCGGCAGATGCCGAAGGGTAGTTGTTTGTTGGTTTAGTCTTCCGGCTGACGTCATCGGCAGATGCCGAAGGGTAGTTGTTTGTTGGTTTAGTCTTCCGGCTGACGTCATCGGCAGATGCCGAAGGGTAGTTGTTTGTTGGTTTAGTCTTCCGGCTGACGTCATCGGAAGATGAAGCTAGCAGATGAAATCGGCAGGTGTGATGACGTCATCGGAAGATGAAGCTAGCAGATGAAATCGGCAGGTGTGATGACGTCATCGGAAGATGAAGCTAGCAGATGAAATCGGCAGGTGTGATGACGTCATCGGCAGATGCCGAAGGGTAGTTGTTTGTTGGTTTAGTCTTCCGGCTGACGTCATCGGCAGATGCCGAAGGGTAGTTGTTTGTTGGTTTAGTCTTCCGGCTGACGTCATCGGCAGATGCCGAAGGGTAGTTGTTTGTTGGTTTAGTCTTCCGGCTGACGTCATCGGCAGATGCCGAGAGTTAGTTGTTGATGGTTTAGTCTTCCGGCTGACGTCATCGGCAGATGCCGAAGGGTAGTTGTTTGTTGGTTTAGTCTTCCGGCTGACGTCATCGGCAGATGCCGAAGGGTAGTTGTTTGTTGGTTTAGTCTTCCGGCTGACGTCATCGGCAGATGCCGAAGGGTAGTTGTTTGTTGGTTTAGTCTTCCGGCTGACGTCATCGGCAGATGCCGAAGGGTAGTTGTTTGTTGGTTTAGTCTTCCGGCTGACGTCATCGGAAGATGAAGCTAGCAGATGAAATCGGCAGGTGTGATGACGTCATCGGCAGATGCCGAAGGGTAGTTGTTTGTTGGTTTAGTCTTCCGGCTGACGTCATCGGCAGATGCCGAAGGGTAGTTGTTTGTTGGTTTAGTCTTCCGGCTGACGTCATCGGCAGATGCCGAAGGGTAGTTGTTTGTTGGTTTAGTCTTCCGGCTGACGTCATCGGCAGATGCCGAAGGGTAGTTGTTTGTTGGTTTAGTCTTCCGGCTGACGTCATCGGAAGATGAAGCTAGCAGATGAAATCGGCAGGTGTGCTGACGTCATCGGCAGATGCCGAAGGGTAGTTGTTTGTTGGTTTAGTCTTCCGGCTGACGTCATCGGCAGATGCCGAAGGGTAGTTGTTTGTTGGTTTAGTCTTCCGGCTGACGTCATCGGCAGATGCCGAAGGGTAGTTGTTTGTTGGTTTAGTCTTCCGGCTGACGTCATCGGCAGATGCCGAAGGGTAGTTGTTTGTTGGTTTAGTCTTCCGGCTGACGTCATCGGCAGATGCCGAAGGGTAGTTGTTTGTTGGTTTAGTCTTCCGGCTGACGTCATCGGCAGATGCCGAAGGGTAGTTGTTTGTTGGTTTAGTCTTCCGGCTGACGTCATCGGCAGATGCCGAAGGGTAGTTGTTTGTTGGTTTAGTCTTCCGGCTGACGTCATCGGCAGATGCCGAAGGGTAGTTGTTTGTTGGTTTAGTCTTCCGGCTGACGTCATCGGCAGATGCCGAAGGGTAGTTGTTTGTTGGTTTAGTCTTCCGGCTGACGTCATCGGCAGATGCCGAAGGGTAGTTGTTTGTTGGTTTAGTCTTCCGGCTGACGTCATCGGCAGATGCCGAAGGGTAGTTGTTTGTTGGTTTAGTCTTCCGGCTGACGTCATCGGCAGATGCCGAAGGGTAGTTGTTTGTTGGTTTAGTCTTCCGGCTGACGTCATCGGCAGATGCCGAAGGGTAGTTGTTTGTTGGTTTAGTCTTCCGGCTGACGTCATCGGCAGATGCCGAAGGGTAGTTGTTTGTTGGTTTAGTCTTCCGGCTGACGTCATCGGCAGATGCCGAAGGGTAGTTGTTTGTTGGTTTAGTCTTCCGGCTGACGTCATCGGCAGATGCCGAAGGGTAGTTGTTTGTTGGTTTAGTCTTCCGGCTGACGTCATCGGCAGATGCCGAAGGGTAGTTGTTTGTTGGTTTAGTCTTCCGGTTGACGTCATCGGCAGATGCCGAAGGATAGTTGTATGATGGTTTAGTCTTCCGGATGACGTCATCGGCAGATGCCGAAGGGTAGTTGTTTGTTGGTTTAGTCTTCCGGCTGACGTCATCGGCAGATGCCGAAGGGTAGTTGTTTGTTCAGATGCCGGAAGGATAGTTGTATGATGGTTTAGTCTCCGGATGACGTCACCGGAAGATGTAAATGTGTTTTGTCGATTAGCGACCGGAAGATGTAAAATGTGTTTTGTCGATTAGCGACCGGAAGATGTAAAATGTGTTTTGTCGTTTAGCGGCCGGATGATGTTTTAATTTAGCACGCGAGGCCCACGTGCCCACCGGAAGATGTCTCCTTTTAGGTGATGTTAAGCGAGTCACGCGTAATGCACGTGATGACCGGACGACTAAGTTTCTGAGGGTTGTCAACGCATGCAACCCATGCAAACCCGAGTGGTATTTTGTTAAGAGAATTGAGGGCACTTCCTCTTTTCCCGAAATTGTCAAGAAACCAAGGACCGAGTCTAGTCGCTCGACTCTGTGAAAGTTTGAGCCGACGAGGCATGAGAAGTCGGACACGAGAGGGTTCGTCTTCCTTAATGGTTCTGCGTCTCTATTTTCAGTTTAGAAAAAAAAAATATATGTAAAATGTGAAAGTCTGTTGAGAGATAGTAAGTGAATGTAATAATAGTAAAAGCCAAGCAAACGATTAATGAAAGAATATGAACACGTGACGGCTCCTGGCCGGGGTCGTTACAATTGTGGTATCAGAGCAAAACCAGGTTCTAAAACCGATTCTGCAGACTGCCTCCCAGCACTGACTGTCACTTGAGCACACCTCAGCAACTGTAAGTGTTTATGATTTCATGTATGTCATTAAGTTAAGTTATGCCTGTAATGATTTGTCTAGGAATCCGAAGATGGTTAGAGGTCAACAGAGAGAGGCCAATGAGGATAGCAATGCTATTGCTCAGTTGACTGAGTTGGTCATGCGCCAATCTCACCAGATAGAACGACTGATGACAGCTAGGGAAGAACAAGGCAACTCCAGTACTAACGCAACTCATGATCATGGGGGTGAGCGCTTTCACCGGCTTCGACCCCCGGTGTTTAATGGGTATGTTTCAGATCCTATTCATGCTGAGGAGTGGATCCGGAAGATTGAAGATATGTTTAAGTATGCAAAGGTTGACGAAGGGGATAAGGTCACCTATGCTGTCTTTCATTTGGAGTTAAGTGCAAGGCATTGGTGGGACTCGATCCAGAGCACCACTAATGCCGAAGCTATGACCTGGGGGATGTTCAAATCTGCCTTCTTTGACAAGTACTTCAATAGGACTGTTCGGGCCAACAAGAAGAAGGAGTTTATGAATCTACGACAAACTGGCTCTGTGACGGATTATATATGTGAATTTGATGCTTTATCACGGTTTGCTCCCCGTATGATTGAGGATGAGGAAGATAAGATTTACCAGTTTGTTCAAGGACTGAAGCCAAGTCTGTACATGAAAGTGAAGACTGCCGGGATACATAATGTACCTTATGGTGAAGTGACGGCTAAGGCCTTGGAGCTAGAAGAGGCAGAAATGACAGCTTATGCACAGCGCGAACAGCCAAAGAAACTCATGAAGGACGCTCAGCCGCCACCACGTCAGAACAAAGGTTGGCAGCCACGACAGAACAGGGGACCACAACAACAACAGCATGGAATGAAGAGGCCCCTCAACCAGAATGATGACCAGGGAAAAGGAAAGAGACCTCTGGCGCCTCTATGCCCTACATGTCAGAGGAACCACCCTGGTGAGTGCAAGCTGCTTTCTGGCCGGTGTTTCAGGTGTGATAAGACCGGACACATGGTCAGAGATTGCCCCATGCCGCCAGACCCGAACCGTGCAAGGGTTGTACCCAGAGTGTATGCGTTGATGGAAGATGAGGGAGCTGTTCAGCATACAGTCATATCAGGTACCATCACGATCTGCGGTTTTGCTGCTTATACACTTATTGATATAGGGGCCACACACTCGTTTATATCAACCTTGTTTGTATGCAAACATAGCATAGGACCCTTACCAGCTGAAAGGTTATATAGTGTTGTGTTGCCATCAGGGAAGTCCCTACATTCAGAGCAGATTGTTAAGGGTGACGTCGTGTCCTTAGGGGATAAGAATCTCTATGCGGAATTAATTGTCATTAACATAAAAGGGTATGAAGTGATATTAGGAATGGATTGGTTATTTAGACATCATGCCACGATAAGTTGTCGATCTGGAATAGTTGATTTTAGACCCCCAAATGATAACCATTATTCCTTCCAAGCTATTCCTAAAATAAGTAAGATACCAATTATATCCTCACTAGAAATATACCGAATGCTGAGATGTGGTTGTGAGAGCTACCTGGCTACTGTAATAGATGACCGGGTGAAGAATAAAATTGAGCTACAGGATATTCCTATAGTCCGAGAGTTTCCCGAGGCATTCTTAGATGATTTACCGGGTATACCACCCGATAGAGAGATAGAGTTTGTAATTGACACATACCCCGAGGCATCACCTGTATCTAAGAATCCTTACCGTATGGCACCTGTTGAGTTGAAAGAATTGAAGGTTCAACTGCAGGAATTGGTTGACAAGGGATTTATTCGCCCCAGCAGTTCTCCTTGGGGTGCACCAGTCTTATTTGTAAGGAAGAAGGATGGTTCTCTTAGAATGTGCATAGACTATAGGGAACTAAATAAGTTGACAATCAAGAATAGGTACCCCTTACTTAGGATTGATGACTTGTTTGACCAATTGCAAGGAGCTAAGGTGTTTTCAAAGATAGATTTACGTTCGGGTTATTACCAACTGAAGGTTAAAGAATGAGATATACCAAAGACAGCCTTCAGAACCCGCTATGGACATTATGAATTCTTAGTCATGTCGTTTGGATTGACAAACGCCCCTGCCGCTTTTATGGATCTAATGAACCGTGTGTTTCGTGAGTATTTGGATAAGTTTGTGATTGTGTTCATAGATGATATCTTGATATACTCTCGAACTGTGGCTGACCATGAAGAACATTTGAAAGTAGTTTTGACGACATTGAAGGAGCATCAACTTTACGCCAAACTGTCTAAGTGTGAGTTTTGGTTAGATAAGGTTAATTTCCTTGGCCATGTAGTTTCTGCTAATGGCATATCTGTGGACCCGACCAAAATTCAGGCAGTAAAGGATTGGCCTCAACCTAAGAATGCCAGCGAAGTCCGCAGCTTCCTTGGATTGGCAGGCTATTACAGGAAGTTCATCAAGGGATTTTCCATGATAGCTAAACCCCTGACAGGTTTGACAAAGAAGGACATTAAGTATTTTTGGACTGAAGCTTGCGAAGACAGCTTCCAGACGTTAAAACTGAAGTTAACAACAGCCCCTGTATTGACCCTCCCAACCGAAGAAGGAAAATTTAGTGTTTACTGTGATGCGTCTAAAGTTGGTTTAGGTTGTGTTTTGATGCAAGAGGGTAAAGTTATAGCGTATGCTTCTAGGCAGCTAAAGAGTTACGAGCAAAATTACCCCACTCATGATCTAGAATTAGCTGCCGTTGTTTTTGCCTTGAAGATTTGGAGGCACTATTTATATGGACAGCAATGTGAGGTGTTTTCTGACCATAAAAGTCTAAAGTACCTCTTCACACAGAAGGAATTGAACATGAGACAGAGACGTTGGTTGGAGTTTGTCAAGGATTACGACTTTGAAATCAAGTATCACCCCGGGAAAGCTAACTCTGTAGCTGATGCGTTGAGTAGGATGTCAACAACAATGCAGCCCGTGGTTTCAACCATGTCTATACCCTTAAGAACAGAAGTTCAGAAATTCGACTTGGAGATAGTTCCAGAGTTATCAGTCTTGCTCGCTGAGTTAACTATTCAACCAACAATTTTGGAAAAGATCAAGGATGCACAACAGAAGGATTCAGTGGAAAATATCAGCATGATGGATAAGTTGAAGGACACCACCTCCGAGTTCAGTCTCTCAAAGGATGGGATCCTGAGGTTTAGAAATCGGTGGTGCATTCCTAATGATGTGGAATTGCGTAAGTTGATCTTGGCTGAGGCACACTCCTCTTCCTTTTCTGTACATCCTGGCTGCACCAAGATGTACCGAGACCTGAAGTTACAGTACTGGTGGCCTAACCTAAAAAGGGATGTTGCTAAGTATGTAGAGTCCTGTTTAGTATGCCAACAAGTCAAGGCCGAGCACCAACGTCCAGGAGGTACTCTTCAGCCGTTGCCTATTCCCGAATGGAAGTGGGAACACATAGCTATGGATTTTATTGTAGGACTACCTAAGACGACAAAAGGACATGACTGTATTTGGGTTGTGGTGGATAGACTGACGAAATCAGCCCATTTCTTACCTGTAAGGACCACCTATACGATGGACCAATTTGCTGATCTTTATGTTCAGGAAATTATTAGGTTGCATGGAATCCCGGTATCTATTATTTCTGACCGTGACCCCAGGTTTACCTCTCGATTCTGGAAAAGTTTGCAAGGTACATTAGGTACAAAGTTATCTTTCAGCACAGCTTTTCACCCACAGACCGATGGCCAATCAGAAAGGACGATTCAAATACTCGAAGATATGTTGAGAGCATGTGTACTTGACTTTCAGACAACTTGGAGTAGACATTTACCGCTAGTTGAATTCTCCTACAATAACAGTTATCAGTCCACCATCGGTATGGCACCATATGAAGCTCTGTATGGTAGGAAATGTAGGTCACCTCTTTACTGGGACGAGGTTGGGGAAACAAAACTTCTTGGACCTGATATTTTGCAGCAAATGTCAGATAAGATTGCAACTATTCAGAAAAGAATGATGACTGCACAAAGCCGGCAGAAGTGTTATGCAGATCGAAGGAGAAGGGAACTCGAGTTTGCAATAGGAGATGAAGTATTCTTAAAGGTGTCACCATTTAAAGGAGTCTTAAGATTTGGCAAGAAGGGAAAACTTAATCCGAGATTTATTGGACCCTTCCCTATCTTGGCAAAAGTTGGAAGTACAGCTTACAGACTGCAACTGCCTCCATCATTGGATAAAGTTCATAATGTCTTCCATGTGTCAATGTTAAGGAAGTATATGCGTGATCCGATGCAGGTCATCCAGCCATCGGATATTGGTTTAGAGCCGACACTGGAGTATGAAGAGAAACCAATACAGATTTTGGAATATGCAGTCAAGACTCTGAGAAACAAAGAGATTCCATTGGTGAAAGTTTTATGGACAAATCACGGCATTGAAGAAGCCACATGGGAAAGACAGCAGGAGATGTTGGACAAATATCCTAAGTCATTTGCTTGAGCAATTTTCGAGGACGAAAATTTTGTTTAAGGAGGGGTGGATGTAACACCCGACATTTCGGCCAGGTGATTTTCTGACCATTTTCATTGTCACCCTCTTATTTAACCTTTATGATTTAAAATTTAATGTTAAGATAAATTATTACAAGTTAAGTAAAACTAGGTTGGGTGGCAGTTTTGTAAATTAAAATCGATGGATTTAGTATAAATAGGAATTGGAAACCTTAAATCTCATTTATTGCCACTGTAGCCGACATTCCCTCTCGGCGATTTCTTCTCTCCCAAGTTCTTGCTCTCGGCTACCAGAACTTTCCTCTGCCGACGACCGGTTTCGAGCTTGCTTTTCTCTGCAAATCCACACCCGAGGTATGAAATGGACAATGTAGTCATTCATTAGTAAATAGACCTCTGTTTTCAGCTCGGCACTGAGTTCGGATTTTTAGCAGTGGCCGAGCAGTTTGTGATTTTCTTAATCTGAGAGTAGAAATGTCATCCCGAATCGATTCTGAGCATTTTAAGTAACCAACTCGGATTTAATCAATGGTAAAACCTGTCCACCTAGTTTCGGATTTCAGACTGCAGGGTGTCAAACAGAGGAATCGGAATGACTTTAGCTATTAGATCCTAGGGTGGTTTATGATTAGGACTACTAGGAATTTGTTTTAACTACTGTAATGTACATGTTTTAGGTGAAGAAATTAAAGAGAGGAAGTTCGGATTGCTAAGGAATCCAGGTAAGTGAATGTATTAAGATTTCCGGCCACTAGGGCCCTACACCGCAAGGGTATTAGGAAATCACTGAGATGTTAGCTTATTGACTATGACTTGTTATTTCCACGATATAAAGAAGTTGTGTAAGTAAATGTAAAGTTACAGGATGTTCTACTTGTCCTTATGGTATGACTTTTCTCTATGAACCTCATGTCTATGCATCATGCCCACGTTTATGATTAAGTAGAGAACATGAAAAGTAAATGTAACCATGATTAAGTGCAGAACGGGGAAAAGACTATGTTATGTATGACTCGCGAATTCTCCCACTGGTGGAGGCCGAGTTAATGATATGTATGACTCGCGAAATCTCCCACTGGTGGAGGCCGAGTAATGATATGTATGACTCGCGAAATCTCCCACTGGTGGAGGCCGAGTAATGATATGTATGACTCGCGAAATCTCCCACTGGGGAGGCCGAGTGATGTATCATGATTGCCGCGATAGGCAAATGATTATGTACGACTGTCGCGATAGGCAAATGACTATGTACCCCTGTCTTCCTCCCTCGTTCCCTGCCTTAATACATGTTATGTAAATGATAAAGATGAACATGAATGAAGAATGGTTTATGAATTATGTCTCTTTAAATTGTGTACTCATGTATATCTGTCAACATGCATTCCTTACTAAGCATTAGACTTATAGTTAAACCTTATGGTGTAGGTGAAGAAAGTTCAGGTGAGGATGTTATGTTCAAAGAGGATGCTTAAGGCTGGTTGCTGGAGGATGCTCAAGGTGACAGTGCGGGACTGGAGAGGCGACTTATGACCCCTGGTTAAGACTCTTATGTTACAGTATGTTAAAGGACATGGTAGCTTAAGTAGAATGATTTAAAACGTGAGCTTTGAAACTGTCTAGTGGATCATTGAGTCAGGGAATGATTATAGAGATTTATAAATGATCTGTTGCTTAAGTCTTCCGCTATATGCTTTTGAATGAGTTGTGTTTTCTTTCCGATGGGAGAGTCATTTGATGATTTAGTGTTCTCTACCGTAGGACGGAAGCTGGAATGAGGCAATCTTCCGGCTGACGTCATCGGCAGATGCCGAAGGATAGTTGTATGATGGTTTAGTCTTCCGGCTGACGTCATCGGCAGATGCCGAAGGATAGTTGTATGATGGTTTAGTCTTCCGGCTGACGTCATCGGCAGATGCCGAAGGATAGTTGTATGATGGTTTAGTCTTCCGGTTGACGTCATCGGCAGATGCCGAAGGATAGTTGTATGATGGTTTAGTCTTCCGGCTGACGTCATCGGCAGATGCCGAAGGATAGTTGTATGATGGTTTAGTCTTCCGGCTGACGTCATCGGCAGATGCCGAAGGATAGTTGTATGATGGTTTAGTCTTCCGGTTGACGTCATCGGCAGATGCCGAAGGATAGTTGTATGATGGTTTAGTCTTCCGGCTGACGTCATCGGCAGATGCCGAAGGATAGTTGTATGATGGTTTAGTCTTCCGGTTGACGTCATCGGCAGATGCCGAAGGATAGTTGTATGATGGTTTAGTCTTCCGGTTGACGTCATCGGACGTCATCGCAGATGCCGAGAGTTAATTGTTTGATGGTTTAGTCTTCCGGCTGACGTCATCGGCAGATGCCGAAGGTAGTTGTTTGTTGGTTTAGTCTTCCGGCTGACGTCATCGGCAGATGCCGAAGGATAGTTGTATGATGGTTTAGTCTTCCGGATGACGTCACCGGAAGATGTAAAATGTGTTTTGTCGATTAGCGACCGGAAGATGTAAAATGTGTTTTGTCGATTAGCGACCGGAAGATGTAAAATGTGTTTTGTCGTTTAGCGACCGGATGATGTTTTAATTTAGCACGCGAGGCCCACGTGCCCACCGGAAGATGTCTCCTTTTAGGTGATGTTAAGCGAGTCACGCGTAATGCACGTGATGACCGGACGACTAAGTTTCTGAGGGTTGTCAACGCATGCAACCCATGCAAACCCGAGTGGTATTTTGTTAAGAGAATTGAGGGCACTTCCTCTTTTCCCGAAATTGTCAAGAAACCAAGGACCGAGTCTAGTCGCTCGACTCTGTGAAAGTTTGAGCCGACGAGGCATGGGAAGTCGGACACGAGAGGGTTCGTCTTCCTTAATGGTTCTGCGTCTCTATTTTCAGTTTAGAAAAAAAAAATATATGTAAAATGTGAAAGTCTGTTGAGAGATAGTAAGTGAATGTAATAATAGTAAAAGCCAAGCAAACGATTAATGAAAGAATATGAACACGTGACGGCTCCTGGCCGGGGTCGTTACAATAAAAGTTTCAGATCTCCAAAACCCGAATCAAAACAAGGTTGTGAAACATGCTTTACAAATGACAGATTCAAGAAGACACACTGCATGGATAGCTCAAAAACCAGAGACCATCCAAGCACAGACTATCAGAAAATATTCCAAACAATTCCAGAATACTTTAGAATGTAATTCAACTGTCAAATACAGAGGTTTTAAATATCGAGACAGAATCCATACATTGTTTTAAAATCTCGAAGACAGTACAGAACTTAACATGGATTTCCAAAATTCATTATAACAAAAGTTTTTAAAACATAAATACAGAACTTCAAAACCTTTCTTTTTCTTGACAGATTTATGTCTAGCTGCTACAAACACACCCCATGAGCTCGACCCGCCAACTACATCAGATCATCATCTTGAGGCACAAGGTCCTCATTCACGGGTTCAGTACCTACATCAGGGAGTTCACCTATGAGTCTAAACTCAGTAAGAACATATAAAACAATGCAGTGATGCATATGCTATGCATGAACTTTCAGAAATACAGTGACAGTATAGAACATTACGTTTCAGTGGCAGAGGGGTATAAGTGGGGCTTATAGGGGAACTGACAAGTGCACGACAGGCACAAACAGAGATACAGAACAGAACAGAAACAGATCTGGGGGCCAGTCCCCGTCCCACACTTAACCGGTACATTTCACTCAGATTTTATCTTGCTTAACTTCAAAACCGTGTACAGAAAATAGTTTTGCATGAACTTTCAGAAAATCGTGTATGCATGGACATTTACAGTGCTTATAGTTAATACAGTAGAGAACAAGAAGATAAAACAATAGGAACCTAAACAGAAACCACAGAACTTAACTCTAACCCTTCTTCCCGAAACCAGCCAACAGAACGTAAAACCTAGTACCTCCGAGATGTAGGGCCTTAAGGGCCAACTTACGGATATGAACTTACCTGTTTGCTGCGGTGTTGATGTTCTTGATCGTCTCGGTTTCAGTAGTTTGTGAACCTAAAACGTGATTATACGGTCATTACCCTAAACCTCTCAAAAATCAGTAAATAGTGTAGTTAAACTTGTTAACTACCGACGGAAATTACCTTCACTGAAGAAAGTAGAAGAATGCAGGAGAAACAAAGTGTGGAACTTTGTTTCAGTCGCCTGGAAGAGAAGAACAAAGAGAAGGATGGGAGGAAGCAGAGAAGTGAAATGAAGATTTCACGTAGGAGGAAGAACTTAGCTTCCCCAACAAGTTGCCAAGTGTCAACTATCCATTGGCTATCTCCTACCAACCTTAATTTCTCTCCAATTTACCCTTTCATGCATTTTAAACTTAGTGTTTTGTTTAGTTACACATTAGTTTGGTTCCCAACAAAACACATATTGAATTAACATTAAATAAATCCCGCAAAATGATTTGGGAAATAATTACAGCCAAAAGGCCGGGTGCTACACGCGGCCCCACGAACTCCCATCCACAGATCAATAATTGATCTATGGATGGGAACGTGGAGGGCCGAATCATATTCGCGGCCCCTCGCGTTAATAATTTTCTGCAACGCGGGGGGCCGCGGTTCTCAATCTGGGGCCAAACTCCTTTATTATTTAAGGAGCTCTGCCCTCAACTCTTCAAAATCTCTAAAATTTCTCACAAATTTTTTCTTTGTGCAGACGAATTTTCTCTGTTTTAGCAAGGACGATGGATTCGGATCCAAATAGATGGTTTGAATTAGACAATGAAGTAGATAGTAATGCCGATATGAATTGGTATTCGGACGAGACTCTTACATATGGTGGTGATGGCTGATAACTCTTAAATTAGAGTTATTTTATACTATTTTTAATTGATAGAACTTACATGATTTGAGTGAATGTAGGAATAAATTGGTAAAATTTACTATAATTGCTGCAGGATGCTGCAGCATTAAGAGATTGATTGAATTTAAAGTATTTCATGCATATTCTCTAATAAAAGCATATTTTTATCACAAACTCGAATTTTATATTATATTATTTGAATGCACATTTATTAGCAGAAAAATACAAAAGGAAAGTTTTGTGCTTTAATAGAGAAGCAAAATTAAAAGTGATGAAGATTATGGAAATCTCGAAGAGAGAGAGAATAAATCAATGAAGGAGATTATTTTACCAAAAATAAAGAATGGAAATCAAGGAAGAGGAGAAAATTTTGGCTAAACAATCACTCAGAATCGGAAGAGAGAGAAATGAGGTTAAAATCAATGAATAGAACAATTAAAGGGGAGATCTGGAGAGAGATGAAGACAAGCAAACCAGGGAGAGGAGAAAAAGAAAAGCAGATCTGAAAGAACCTAGGGACGAAGGCCTAGGGGAAGTCACCCTGAAGATCTGGAAAAGAAGAAGACTTGACGATCTGGAGAAGAGGAACTAAAAAGCAAGAAGACGAAAAAGGATGAGAGGAAGGCGGAAGATAGTGACTACAGATTCAACTTGTACGCCAAATTTAACTTCTACAATTTTCTTCTTCTACTTTTTATTGTTTTATGAATATTTTTAATTTGGATTATATTATTATGATTTTAGGCTAGTTCTTTTTATCTTGGTTAGGAGAGAAAGTACTCATTATATGTTTTTATCTTAATTTATGGATGTTACGTATTTTTCACCAAACAATTTCTCATGATTTTTATTGCATAAATTGAATTGTGTCGATAGGCAAATTTGATTTCACATATTCCTATTGTATCGATAGGTAAATAGGAATTGAAGATACATGAGTAATTAAATAAATTAAAATTATTGCAAAGTAGCTAACATTAATTTATTTGGAGTTAAAAATAGGTTTATATGAAAATTCAGATTAAGTTTTTACCTTTTCAAAGCTGAAAAGAAATTCTGAAATGAATTTAACAAGGCAATTCGACAGAACCCTAGAAAAATTATTAGTTATTGCTGTTCTGTGATCAATGGTGTAGCATTCCCGTAGCATCAATAGTAAAATACATGTAATGAGAAAATCAATCCTAACCAAGGCTTTTACCATATTTATCTCTCTAATTCATTTCAAATTGAGTTTTTATTAATTCTGCGTAATTTTATTTTATTATTCCTTGTCACTCATCTATATTCAATTTTTCTTTTTCATTTTCATTTTTATAGAATTTTATAGCAAAATTATTTTGATTAAGAATATCCTCGTGGGATCGACTTTTACTTACTTTATTACTTCATTAGTGATACGTGCACTTGCGTTAGGGTGTATAAAATCACTAACAATGGCTCAGATGAAAATGAACAAATACCTGTGTGTTCGACATCCAGAACTTTAGACGATCAGCTTCGAACACCGGTTATCTCGGATGATGATGAGGTTGAAAGCATAAAGGTATGTGAAGAAATTCGAATGGAGTTTTTTGTGACTAGAAAATATGCATCTTTAAGAGATCTTAAAGATGAAATAAAAAATTATTATATAAAACATGGATTAGGTATAGTATTCACTAAAAGTGAAAAGATCCGATTAATGGCTAAGTGTTCAGAAGGGTGTGAGTGGCGTTTGCATGCCTCGCAGAAGCAAGATAAGCTTACTTATCCATTAAAGACTTTGGTCAATACTCACAGCTGTGCGAGGATAATTGAGAATAGACACGTTAGTGCAAAATAAGTGGCACATTGTTATCTGCCTAGGTTCAAAAGTCACCCTAGGTGGGACATATCTTTCATTGTGGAGACAGTGAGGATGGATCACAGAACTCACATTACACTTAGTCTTGCCAGAAGAGCAAGAAACTTAGCTCTTACACTTAATGAAAGCAAGGACGACGAACAGTACAAGTTAGTCTGGTCGTACAAAGCACAAATACATAGAACAAATCCGGGGAGCACTTTTGAAGTGCATAGTTACGATACGGGGAGCACATTAGTGTGCCAAAGAGTGTATATGTGATTGGCCGCTTGTAAGGCGGGTTTGCTACATTTTGGTCACCCTATTATCTGTTTGGATGACTGTCACCTTAAGGGCTCGTGTCCCTGACAATTACTCACAGCTGTTAGTATTGATGCGAACGATGAAATATATTCCGTTGCTGTTGTCAATGTCAAAAAAGAGACCGAGAAAACATGGACGTGGTTTTTGAAACTTTTAAAGGTAGACCTATACACTGAATTAGGAGTCGGATGAACTATTGTTTCAGATCGACAAAAGGTATATTGTTTAATTAAATTATTTGTGGTGTAATTAAAGTGTGTAACTAACTTTGTTTTAATATCAGGGGTTGAGGAATACTGTGGATGAGGAATTTAAAAAGCCGAACACTGCTTCTGCCTCCAGCACATGTACGCAAACTTTAAAGGGCTGTTTCGGGGGAGAGCATACAAAGAGGCGATGTGGAAGGCAGTCAGGGCACCCACAAGACGTCATTTCGAATTAGAAATGAGGAAATTACATGAGCTTAGCCCGGCTGCCCACGAATGACTTTGAGGAGAATAACCTAGATATTGGGCTAGTCATGCCTTCTCTCCGATTTCCAAGTGCGAAATTGGCTTAAATAATTTGTGCGAGTCATTCAATACACTTATATTGCATGCTAGGGACAAACCGATCCTCACCATGTTCGAGACGATCTAAATGTACATGATGACTTGCATCGTTAAAAAGAATTGAGAAGATAGCTCAATTAACGACCCTCCTGTGTCCCCAAATATATAAAAAACTTGACAAGCTAGTAGATGCAGCTAGAAATTGGAGCCTTGCGCTTGGGGGAGGTTCATGATTTCAGGTGAGCAACGGCAACGAACAATTCATTGTCGACTGCACCAGGTGGACCCTTACTGGAATCCCATGTGTCCATGCTATTTCATGTATCTATTTCTTGAGAGTGGAATCAGAAATTTGCGTGCATCAATACTATCGCTGGGTGACTTTCCTCCAGATGTACTCCAATTTTATTCAACCCGTGAACATCCAATTAATGTGGCCGGATGCACCAGGTAGGGGGAACTCTTCCAGCCCAAAAGATATAGCCAACCTGATATGCCCAAGACGACAAGAGTGCGAGATGTCGATGAGCTGTCAAGTTCGGTAGCTAGTAGGTAGAATTCAAAGATGTCGTGTGGTATATGTTGGCAGTACAGACATAATAATTGCATTTGTCCTAACCGAGGATACACTTCAGGCACTGCTGCTTCGCAAGACACGTTTATGGGTTACAACACAAATGAGGGGACACAGGTACAGTTCTAAACATTTCGCTCATAAACACGTTGTCATTCTTTTTTAATATAGTTTTCATTATGAGCAAGAATCTACGACGCACGGCCGAGGCAGGAGCAGAATAAATTAACTGTTGTAATTTGTGTTGGATTTTATCTATGTTCATGTAATTTAAATGTTTTTTCAAATTATAATTGTTTAAATTAGTTTAAATAAATATTAATTATTTACTTAAATACAATAAATAATTTGAATAAAGTAATTAATTAATTATTATATATATTGTACATTAATTAATTGAAATTCATAACTTTATTTGAATACGTTAATTGGTTAATAACGTGAATAAAGTAGTTATATTAATTAAAATTTATTTACTACAAATTAATTTGGATACATTACTTGAGTAATTTATTTACTACAAGATAATTTGAATGCATTAATAAATTAATTACTTTACTACAAAATAATTTGAATAGATTAATTAAGTAATTCATTTATTTTATATTTTATAATTAATCATTACTTTATTTGAATACATTAATTATATTATTTAAATTAATTAAATTACATACAATTATAATTAATTGATTATTTTATTTTATTTAAAACAATAAAAAAAGTGAAAAATTGGGCAGAGTTTCATTTGTTTTATGACTCTCACATATCTATCTTCAAATAGTTCCTGCAAATTCAAATAACATATATATACCCAAACATTTATAATAAAAAATCTCAACACATGATTCATCAATCTCATAAAAGTATTTGGTGCATTAGACAAATCAAATGACATTACTAACTACTCATAAAAACCATATTTAGTTTTATAGGCGGTTTTCCATTCATCCTCCTCTTTCATGCGAATTTGGTAATATCCATTCTTTAGATCAATTTTAGAAAATAAGCATGCACCATGTAACTCATCAAGCATATCATCCAATCTAGGAATTAGGTGTAGATACTTTACCGTGATCTTATTGATAGCTCGACAATCAAGACACATTCGCCAAGTTCCATCTTTCTTCGGAACTAAGATGACGAGGAACTAAGATGACGGGAACTGAACATGGACTAAGGCTTTCCTTTACAAATCCCTTCTCCACTAGTTCATCCACTTGCTTTTGGATTTCCTTGGTTTCTTCGGGATTAGCTCGATATGTCGGTCGATTAGGAATTGATGCTCCCGGCATGAAATCTATTTGATGTTCAATCCCTCTCAAAGGAGGTAACCCTCTCGATAATTCTTCGGGAAATACATCCTCAAATTCTTGCAAAAGAGAAGAAACGACACTTGGAAGAGATTGAGTTAGTTCATTAGTCGCAAGATAAACGTCTTTGTACAACAATACAAGTACTTCTTGCCTCGCTATCATCACACTTTTAACTTCATTTTTTCTTGCTATTCCACTTATTCTCCCACTCTCCTCTTGTTTTCTCTCACTCTCGTTTTTTCTCTCTTTCACTTTTCTTTTCACTCACTGTACTCTCTTCTTTTTCATGTTTTTGCTTACTCAATGACTTTTCTCTCTTTTTGAATTCTTTTGCAATCCCCTATTGATCATCACTGGCCTCCCACGGTTTTAGTGGTTTTAGAATTTGTAACACCCGACATTTTCAGCCATGTAATCGCCCCTAAATTTATTTGAATGGAAGAAATTCGCTAATGTAATGAATATTTTCTTGTAATTTGGACGCCAATAATTTGAGGGTTTAAGAAAATTAGAGCGAAAAAGAGAGAATTAAAACGTGCGAGATTTTAAGTCGAAATAACGAAACTTATCGGAGAAGTTTTGTTAAACCAATTCCCAAACACCCTATATTCTCTCTTTCTCTCTCTCTCTCTCTCACGTAAAAACACCAGAACACCCCCTCCCCTTTAATTTTTTTCATTCCCCCTTCTTTTCTCTTTCTTCTCCACGGGAAGCAGAACCCCCACCTCTCGTTGACGCCGATGACGGCAAGCCTCCTCCTCTCCGTTTCTTCTGATTTCTTCGATTAAGGTAAGCCTGTACGTTAGTTAACGAGTTTATGCTAGTTATTCGTTAGTTTCGTTGGAGATTTTTAGGGTAGGGTTTTAGAAAACTCGTCGATTTTATTCTAAAGCATGTTGGAATGTTATTTAAGTCAAATGGATAAACTAAGGAAAAACTAGATTCGATCAAAAATCGGCATTGGATAAGGGCACCTAAAAAATTGCAATTCTGCTATCATTTTAGGCTTGCTTTTTATAAATTGACAATTCCATGTTAATGTAGACGTAATAAGCTTTCCGAAGCATGTTGAATCGTCAAAAATGAATGAAAATCGAGAAAGTTATAACCATTTGAAATTTAGCCTAAAAATAGGAGAAATTCGAGATTTTTGTATGGAAAATTGTTGGAATTCAAAATTTGATTGTTTCAGGATATTTGAATGAGCTTGGATCGTGTTATGCTTAGTTTATTAGTTAGCGGCTTTGTAACGTGGTTTATGGTTTGATTATGTGTGTGTTATAGGTTCGTGAATCGCCGAGGAAATACGTTCAAGGCTTGCAAACGCTACGGGGGGTAAGTTCGTATGCATGTGTTTGGCCCTTAAGGCCCTACATCATGGAGGTGCTAGGCTTTTATGCTTTCGGGGTTCGTTGACGGGTAGATAGGTCGTAGTACAGTGTTTAGGTTAAGTATGTTTGTTTTATGTATTGTCTTGATGATCTGTCATTTATTTTATGCTTCGAGGACTTGTCTTTTCATTATGTTGCGTTTATGCACAATGTATGTTGATGCATCACGTTTTCAAGAAAGTAATGCAAAATGTTTTATGCACGTGATTTGATATAAGAAAGTTAAAATGTAAATGTAAAGTACGGTTAAGTGTGGGACGGTGCTGACTAATGTTTTGTCCTTCTCTGGGACTTATGTAAAACCGTCATCGCCGCGGACAAACATGTTATTTTATCCCTCCCTAGGACTAGGCAAAATTACTAACCCACGCCATGTACGTAATGTTTCCCACTCCCTATAAGCCCCACTTATACCACATGTTCACTTGAATGTAAATGTAAAGTATGTTTATGTTTTTGAAATGTTCATGCATAGTGTGATGACCCGAATGTGAAAGTATGGGTACGATGGCCGCACGAACCGGAACCCGGATGGCAGTACGTCCGCGCGGGTGAACCTGAAGGTGACAGGTCGTAAAAAGGGGGTCGTCACAATCCCACATCGCTTGGGGAAGTATGTGGAAATGAAACATATGTAAAAGAGACCCTACCATCATAGCAAGATGCGTTTTGGAGCACAATTGACAACGGATCCCTTAAGAACTCCGAAGTTAAAAGTGCTTCGGCGAGAGCAATTCCAGGTTGGGTGACCTTCCGGGAAGTTCTCGTCAAACAAAGCCGTGAGGGGAGGATATTGGGATACGGCCCAATCCCTAGAGCGGACAATATCTTGCTTGGAAAAGGGGTTGTTACAAATGGTATTAGAGCCTGTACCCAACCGGAAATGTGGCCAACGAGGACGTTGGGCTCCCGAGGGGGGGTGATTGTGATGACCCGAATGTGCAAGTATGGGTACGATGGCCGCACGAACCGGAACCCGGATGGCAGTACGTCCGCGCGGGTGAACCGGAAGGTGACGGGTCTCAAAAAGGGGGTCGTCACAATCCCACATCGCTTGGGGAAGTATGTGGAAATGAAACATATGTAAAAGAGACCCTACCATCATAGCAAGACGCGTTTTGGAGCACAATTGACAACGGATCCCATAAGAACTCCGAAGTTAAAAGTGCTTCGGCGAGAGCAATTCCAGGTTGGGTGACCTTCCGGGAAGTTCTCGCCAAACAAAGCCGTGAGGGGAGGATATTGGGCTACGGCCCAATCCCCAGAGCGGACAATATCTTGCTGGGAAAAGGGGTCGTTACACATAGCACGTGCATCCTTTGCATTATATGATCTTACTGAGCTTTAGGCTCATTAGTTGAATTCTATGATGTAAGTACGGATCGTATGGATGAGGACTCTGAGCCTCAGGCCGATGTCTAGGTGCTGTTGGCGGAACGAGCTTGCCGGGGTTAGTTGCGGCAGTCAGGCGTATTTTGACCCCTGCGTGACGTCTCGAGGTTTATGTTACTTTTGTATAGTCTTTTAGGATTTAGGTGATGTATAGGATTCGTGTAGACGTTTTTAAACTTTTGTCTAGATAGTGGATTTTGGAAAATCATACTGGACCTGTTTGGGCTTTTAGGTTGTGCATGGATACATTCAGTTTTTAGATGGATCCATGCAGTTTGATTTCTTAAATTCTGCCACATTTTCTAACACGTTTCGTAATATGTTTTGAGTCGTGTTTTTGGGGTTTTGAAGTATTTTACGTTTAGAAAGGTTGTGAATGGTTTTTAGGTAAGTTTAATGTGAAGTGTAGGTGGAAAAAATGGAGGAAATGTGAAAAAGGGAGAAAATGAGTGAAGTGGTGCGGTGGGTGCACGCGCAACCGATCGATCGTGGCCGAGGGCTGATCGATTGGCTAAAATTTGGATTTTTGGTTGGGGAAACAGAGTGTTTGTCGATCGATCGTGCGCGGGCACGATTAATTGGCTGCGGCGCACGTGGTTGGCACCCTAGAGGGCACCGATGGATCGGCTACCCAGCGCGTGCCACCTGGGCGCTGCGCGCACCAGGGTAGGAGATGTGCGTGTGCCACGTGCGCGCTGGAGATGTGTCGTGTGTGCGGCGGAGTGTGTGTGCCGTGGCCGAGTGGTAGGCGAGCAGGGCGCGGTTGGCACGCGTTGTGCATAGTCGGTGTGCTGTAGGCACGCGGTGTCACGGTCCTACTTTCAAGGGGCTTAACGAGACTGTGTGGCACCCAATATCACACCTGTACTGGGTCAGCCAACGAGCGTGCCAACGGCACCGAATGCACACTTCGTTATAGCAAGCTTGTGTCTAGCGAGTAAGTAACGAGCGAGCGAGATTAACCAAAATGAGCATCATTGAGCATAGTGTGCATAAAGAGAGTGTATGTAAAAAGCTTGTTCATTGATTGACACCAAATTACATCAGTGGGTAGGGGGTCTACGTGCAGTCATGCCTCTCCCTCTAAAGAGCAATCTGGACCATCTCCACTACCGCAGTAGTATACATGTTATAATGGTGAGGAGTCACTCTTTTTGGAATAGAAAGAAAATAAATACAACTGAATACTTAAAAAGAAAATAAATCTACCTTACAGCATGGGCGGCCATAGACAACATGTCTTGGACAAGCCCAGACCTTGACACGTGGCGTGGTGCGTGCGATACGTGAGTCGTGGGCGCGCGATTAGCGTGGTGAGTGTGCCGTGGCCGAGTGGTAGGCGCGGTGCGCAGTTGGCACGTGGTTTGTGCTCCGTGGCCGCGGGATGGGCGTGCAGTGTGCGTGGCATGTGAGCGATAAGCACACGGTGGCGCACAGTGGATGCACGAGGCGCGCGCAGCACGGGCGTGCACCGTAGTTGCGCGGTGCGTGTGCGGCTAGCGCTCGATGGCCAGCAACACGTGCGCCTAAAGCGCACGCGCCGCATGCCATGCGCCCCAAGTTGATTCTTTTTTTTCCAAGTTTTTATTTTTAACCACGTTTTAACATGATGTTTTACGATACCTCCAAAACGTATTCTTCGCACGTTTTTTCATGTATTTCAAATGTTTTAAATGACCCAAAAACAGAGTCAATGTTTTTCTGAAAACCACTTTAGGCTTCGTTTTAGAGTTTTCAAAAGTCAAAAAATTTCACGTCCAAAATGTTTAAGTCAAACTCAACGTCAAGTCAAGTCTTGTGGCGGCCCCGTGGGTCAGGGTTAGGGGTGTGCAAAACTGGTTTCGGTTCAGTTTTGGGGAGGAACCGAACCGAACCGGTCACTATTCGGTTTCGGCATAACCGAACCGAAACTGGTCTTTTAACTTACCGAAATCGAACCTGAACCGACCGAAAGTTCCAGTACCGGTTCGGTTTCATTTTTACAACATAAAATGAAATTTAGTTTTTGGGTTTACTGGGTTCATGATTATGTCCCATTCATACATGTTCCATTTGAAGATAAACTTCGTCTTCTAAATTTAATCGCAGATATTTGTTTATTTTGGATCGAACAAACTGGAGGACAAACATGCTTATGTCTCTACTAGTCCCTTACATTTTCTTCAGCCTTCCTTCAGGCTTATTTCACATACTAAGGTATAACTCTTCAAATCTCAGCTTTTCACTACTCCACTCATCTTCTAACCATTCTTCTTCCGATGCTGAGGAGAGGTCAAAAAATGGATTGCCTTCGTCACCGTTGTCCTTCAGCTTTTCTTTCCCCGGCACTTCCCAGGTATTTAGGCTACAAAGTCTATAGATTTGTCAAAGTTTGGGTTGGATGAAATATTAACTAAGATTGCTCGAAGATTGGCTGGAGATTCCATGGTCGATGATCCTACTGGTCGTGGTTGCTCCGAAACTATTTGCGCACACGTGGAGAGACAACTGGATCGGAGTTTTCATAACCCTGGGAATCGGATGATATCTTCTCCAAGAGCACATTCGTTCCTCAGGCGGATTCAGAAACTCGCTCACGCTCAGCCATGGCATTTCAAACACCCTCGGCATCGTCATTCTCCTCGTCTTCCCTCTCTGGTCGCTCCTCGTTCATGTTCTCCAGGCAAACATTCTGCTCATTCGCTTACTGTTGATTTTGCAGGAACGGTTCGGTTTGGTTTGGATCGATTGTGACTAATCCAAACCGATAATCGAACCTAAATAGTCGGCTTTGACCAATACCAAACCGAAGTTTGGTTTCTAGGGGCGTAAAACCGATCCTGTTAATCGGTTTCGGTTCGGTTTTGCACACCTATAGTCAGGGTCGTTACAGAATTATCCTCCTACCATTTTGATCAAAGGAGTACTCATTCTTGAAACCATTGTGCTTGACGTTTCTATCGAATTGCCATGGTCTCCTCAAAAGGATATGTGTAGCTTGCATGGGTACTACATCACAAAGAACATCATCTTTATACTTACCAATTGCGATTCCAACCTTCACTTGCTTAGTCACTTTCACTTCTCCACAATCACTCAACCATTGTAGCTTGTATGGTCTAGGATGCTTAACGGTTTCCAAGCTCAATTTTTCTACTAATAAAGTCATAGCAACGTTGGTACAACTCCCATTATCAATTATTAAACTACATACCTTGTTATTCACGTGGCATCTAGTGTGAAATATGTTTTCCCTTTGCACTTTATATCCATCCTCATTGGCTTGAACGTTGAGTATACGTCTAGTGATCAATAACTCTCCACTCACGGGTTCCTCTATATCCACGTTGCTACAATCTTATAGTGGTGGCATTTCATCATTACTTGAACTTACACTTGCTATATCACCATTATCAAAAATAATCATAGCTCTTTTATTCGGACAATTAGAAGCAATATGGCCAAAACCTTGACATCTAAAACATTTAATCTCTTGAGACATAAAAAGAGTAGAAGTCTCGGTTTTACCTTTTATGGGGGTGGTATTTGATGTCATGGTTTTCACTTTGAACTTCTCTTTCGGTCTTGAATTAGGCTTATTACTCCTCTAATTAAATTTCCATGAAGAGTTTGAGGTTGATCCGATCTTAGAGTTCCTCGATTTCAATTGCCTCTCAACTTTGATGGACTTGTGCAACAATTCTTCTAAATCTACATAATGATGCAAATCCATAATGTCAGCGATTTCTCTATTTAAACCTCTAATGAATCGCGCCATTGTCACTTCATCATCCTCGTCCACTCTAGCCTTTACCATGGCTACTTCCAACTCTTTGTAATATTCCTCCACACTTTTGATTCCTTGAGACAAACCTTGTAGTTTCCTACATGCATCTCGATAATAGTGGTTAGGAATAAATCTTTTGCGCATTTGTACCTTCATATCATCACATGTGCATATGGGTTGTTCTCCATACCTTTTTCGTGTTTTCACTAATTGATCCCATCATATACTCGCATAATCCGTGAATTCCATCGATACTAATTTTATCTTTTTATCCTCAGTGTAGTTATGACATTCAAACATCTATTCAATTTTTCTTTCCCATCTATATAAAGTTCGGGATCACTTTTACTGTGACGATCCCAACATCGTCAGGGCCGCCACAGACTTACCGTGACATACTTTTCACTTAATTCTCGCCCGTTCACATAAAATTTTTTATTTTTCTCCTTCACACATTCAAGAACGAACTTAGACAATCGATCGTCTTCTATCGACATTTAGAGTCTAACTTTAAAACATACGTAAAACTACTCGTTTAGGGTCGGAAAACATCACTTTAAACTTGGGGTCCAAAGTAACATGAAAGGCTAAGGCATGGGGCACGCCTACCTTCGGCGCACGCCCCCATCGCGCGCCCTGCCGCCAATCGCTCGTGCACCGCTTGGTCACGGCGCATGCCTAGCGCGTCCGTGCTGTGCGTGCCGCGCCCACCAATCGTGTGCTCCGCGCGCTCGCACCGCGCACCCTAACCTTGAGGGCACCGTTTGGCCACGGCGCGCGCCCATGTCACATGCGCTGCCTACTCTAACCTCGCACGGACCGCGTGACCACGGCTTGCGCCCTACACGCACGTGTCGCGCACACCGCGCCTGCCAACCGAGCGCGCACTGAGCGGCCACTGTGTGTGCCCTGCGCGCCAGTGCTGCGCGGGCCACGCTGGCCAACTGCGCGCGCACCACGTAGCCACGGAGCGCGCTGCGCAAGCCAACACGTGCGCGCACCGCGCCCTGCGAGGGCCGATCGATCAGCTGATGGGCCGATCGATCGGCGATCTCTCGGGTTTTTAGCCTCATTTTCCAGGGACTTCGCCGATCGATCGGTCCTGGCGCTGATCGATCGGCTGACGCAGGGTAGCGTGCTTCTGCGCGCCTTGCTTGCCCCTCCTACACGCCAGCTGTGCCCCTAGCTCTCTTTTTCCTCCTTTCCTTTGCCATTTCTTCAACTTTTACCTAAAAACTCAAACATATAACATCTCCAAATCATTCAAATGTCCACGTAATATACCACTCATTTACTTACAAACCTCATCCTAAAATCATTAAATCCGACTCTAATAAATGAATCCGACCAAAATCCTAAACCATTGCGTCAATATCAGACACATACAGTGGAAACTCATCAAAACTTCACAATAGTAAACCCATCCATAAAACTATTCAGAATAACATTATCTCCAAGCTATCGACTATAGAATTCATCCAAAAATAGTCATCATCCACATCCAATCCTATATCTATCACAACCATATTTACCCAAACGTTGCTCAGAGCACACCCACGGGTCGATAAGCCTTGCCAAAAGACCTCCCGTCGCCACGAACACCACCCTGTCGACCACCTATGCTTTATCATCAAGACGAGATTCCTCACCTTCGATCTCTTCACCTACATCATACGATTTAAATTGTAAGCCTAATGCTTAGTAAGAAGTGCGTTAAACATTTTATATACGTGAATGTATGACTTTCATAAAACATGTTCATTTCATTTCTTTAAAATTTCATACATGAGGAAAAGTAGGGATTTAGTGGTAGTAGGCACATGCACCACCCCGTCTACCCCGTAGACCACATGCATTGCCCCGTGCGTACCATATGCATTGGGTGTTTTGCATTGCCCCATGCGTAGCATATACATCGTGCCATGTGCCCTACTCATCCACATCCCTCATTTACCTTTACATACATTACTTGTTCTTTACTTTCTTTTTTATGAAAACGTGCATGTAAAAACATTTTGCATGCATTTGAATGGAAAACATAATGCATGAGGAATACACATAACTATTAACAATCATCCAACAATAGCGAATCATAACAGTTCATCAACATACATACGCTCAACCAAACTTAGAACGTAACAACTAACTAACGTCCTAGGCTACCTGACTCGTTAAAACCACACAATCCAGGAAAACATCATCAAAACACATAATTCCTAGCATCGATATAATGTAGGGCCTTAAGGGCCGAAAACCTAACATCCACTTCCCTGGCGTCCTTAGCAATGCCGAGCACCGTCCTTAAGCTTGGTTTACCTAAGACATTTCATAATTCGTCATTAGAATCGATTCTACATAAACCATTTCTAAAACCAAACGAAACTCCTAGCAAAGGTAAATTTCCTAAAACTCTAATTTACGTCATTCGGGCATTTTATCGAGCAATTTGCGCTCACAATTTCTATAACCTCCATTAGTGGCTTTTCCAACCTCTCAACCACCAAAAATCCAAACAACAACCATTAATTTAACCTAACTATCACCAATAATCATAAATACACTATCAATGGGCATTATTACGGTAAACCTAACAATTTCTAGCATAAACCTATAATTTCTCAAACCCTAACGAAATACAACTCTAAAATTGAAAAATAACCGTCTAAAAAACTAGAATCTTACCTAGAGCGTTGATTGTGAAAAAAAATTGGAAGAAACTCGCCAGAACGTGGAGGGACGATCGGCCGATTGAAGAATAGAGAGGGGAGGGAAGAAATCGCTTAAGGGAGAAAGGGGGAGGGTTTTCACGTTCTGTAGAAACAACTGAGGGGGGGGGGGGTGGTGATTGTTAATTTTATAAAATTGAACTTATCAAATTACCTTTTTGCCCTTTGACCCATTCTTCTAATTAATTCGCTATTTAATTTATCGATTTGGATTCTCTGAAATTTTCTTATTGCTCCAAATATTCCAACTTATTCCTAGAGTTCTAACAAAACTTCTTGTTTATAAAACGAGCTCAATTTACTATTTTTACGAATAAAACACTAAGTGGAAAACCCAAAAACCAGAAACCCGGGTGTTACATTTACCTTGAAAAGGAGGGATGATCATTTTGATGTTGCTTAGATTTCCATCCTCACGGTTTGTTCTGGCATATCTCTCTCGTCGGTAATTATCATCCTCGTAATCGAATTCCTCATAGTAATGCTCCATTGGTGATTTGCCCCTTTGTGCACAGCTATTAAAAGGTGACTTTATCCTTTCACACCTTATGTCTAATTTCTTAATTTGATCTTTTATAGCGTTCATGTACATCTCCGGATCAAAGTTAGCACTTCTTTCCTCACTACTCATACTTTCAAGAAAGAAAAATAAAAATTATTAGTGAACAAAAAATATAAGTAAACTGAACTCACTCACTCCTTCACTCCCTCACGTGTTTACACTCGATTACATGTCTCTCCACTCGTGTCTCCCTTAAATAATGGCTTTTATAAGATATTCTCACCCTCTTGACTTTTACCTCTCATTTTTCTCTTTAAACTCTTTATGAAAAAAATCTAATCAAGAGAAAAATTCAACAAACAAAAACAAGCAAGATCAAACTTTTTAACTCAAAATTCTAATTTCCAAAATCGGTTAGAATCAAACAATTTAGAATAAGATATAGAACTTCAAGAAAAGAAACTTTTCAATAAAGGAAACTTTTTATGAAAGGAAATTTTTCACGAAAGTAAACTTTTCAAGAAAGGAAATTTTTCAAGAAAAGAAACTTTTTACGAAAGAAAACTTTTCACGAAAGGAAAAATAGCTTTATCTTACAGAATAAGGAATTAATACTCGAATATAGTGAGAGAAAGTACGATTAATCAAGAACTTTGAAGTCTCCAAAAAAGTAGAATCAATAACTTGGAATAATTGAGACAATTAAAGAAAAAAATTTGAATAACTACACCCAAAAGCAAATATTGATGCTTATAATGAAGAAGAAGAAATTGATACTCGAGATATTGATACACGAAAGATTGAGATTTTTTTTTTAAAGAAGAAAACTTTATAAGCAAAGAATCGTTGATTCAACAATTTTATTTTTTTGCAATTTTTGATTTTTTTTTTTGAATTTTCAGATTTTTTTTTTTTTTCAAATTTCAATTTTTTTTTGACTTTTCAAAGGAAGAAACTCTAGAAGAAGAAGAAAAAAAAACAATAAAGATAGACACTTCAATCTAGGAGCCAAAGCTCTAATACCAAATGATGAGAACCATGGGTATATGAAACCTGAGACCCTTTAACTGTAATAGCCGGCATTTTTGGCCATGTAATTATCCCTCAAATTATTGAACGGGATTAATTTGATATTAATATAATGGATGTTTTAGTGGAATTTGTTGGGATGTTTAGTGGAAAACAAAACAAAAGAGTAACCAAAACAAAACCACTAGTTAGGAACCAATGGAGGGGCAATTTAGGAAACCAATTAAGGTAGTTGGGAGGGAGCCAATGGATGCTTGTCACATATCCAAGCTTGTTGAAGAAACCATGTTTTCTCTTTCTTTTCTTCTCTTCCACGTGAAACCCTCCATTTCACTTCTTCTTCCCTTTTCCTTCACCAGCCAAGAAATTCTCTCTTCTCCTCGTTTTCTTCTATTTCCTTCGATTTAGATTTGAGACTCACCGAGACAACACGTTCAAGGCTCACAAACACCACGGACGCCAGGTAAGTTCATACGTATAGGTTTGGCCCTTAAGGCTTTACATCACGAAGGTACTAGGTTTTTACGTGGTTGGGATTGTTGTTGGGTAGTTAGGTTACTGATTATGTCATAGATTATGTATGATGTTCTGTATATCGTTTTCGATGACCTGTTGTTTGAAGTATGCTTAGAGAACTTGTCTTTTTATATGTTACGTTTACGCACTATATATGTTCATGCATACACGTTTTCTCGAAAGTCATGTAAATGTTTTATGCACATGATTTGAAGTTAAGAAAGATAAAATATGAATGTAATGTACGGTTAAGTGTGGGACGGGGTACTGACATATGTTCTTGTCCTTCCCTGGGACTATGTAAAACCGTCCTCGCCATGGACAATATGTCTTTTATCCCTCCCTGGGACCCGGTAAAACTACTAACTCATGTTATGTCCTGTTATGACATGTATGTATGTGTGCCAGTTCCTCTATAAGCCCCACTTATACCTCCTGTCCACTTGAATGTAATGTAAAGTAATATTCATGTATTTGAAAATGTTCATGCACAGCACGTGCATCACTTCGCATTGTATGATCTTATTGAGCTTTAGGCTCGTAGTTGAACTCCCTGTTGTAGGTACGGATCGCACGGACGAGGACTCTGAGCCTCAGGCCAATGTGTAGGCGTAGTTGGCAGGACGAACTTACGGGGCTGGTTGCGGCAGTCAGGCGCATGTTGACCTGTGGGGTGATGTTTTGAAGTGTATGTCATAGTTGTATAGTTTTTAGGATTTAGGTGATGTATAGGTTTTGTGTCGATGTTTTAAAACCTTTGTTTTGATAGTTTTCTTTTGAAATATACTGAAATTGTGTGGGATCTTTTTTTTTAGGTTTATGTATGGATTCGTTCGGTTTTTAGATCGATCCATGCGGGTAGATTTCCTGAATTTCTGTCACGTTTTCTAACACGTATAAAAATATGTTTTGAAACGGGTTTTTGGGGTTTAGAAGCTTTTGTGTCTAAAGAGCTTGGGAAGAAGTTAGTAGTATTGTTGTAAGGTTATCAGGTTATGAAGATGCGAGAGAAGAAAACAGGCAGGAGGAAAAAGTAGATCGTCAAACAGAGAGGTAGTCGATCGATCGACAGAGTATTGAGATATAAAGTTGCCTATCTCGACTGAATTTCTGAAGTGTTTAAGTCTTCCGTTTATCATGTCGTCCAATTTTATGTCTTCCGACTTTACATCTTCCGATGTTAAGTCATTCACTTTTAGTAGAAATTTTAAGTTAAGTTTCCTGGCAGTGGCTTCGTCGTTCGCCGATTTTAAGTGTGAATCGGTCAGGATTGTCGACTCTAGCATATTGGAGTCCTGGTAAGTGTTCTGGCAGAGGTCACATCGATCGATCTCATTACTAAGCCCATGTTGACCGATCTCATTACTGAGGCCACGTCGACCGATCTCATTACTGAGGCCATGTCGTCCGATTTTAATGTCTTCCAATTTCATATCTTCCGATTTTAAGTCTCCTGATTTATGTCTTCCGATTTTCCATATCTTCCGATTCCATGTCTTTCAGATTTTATGTCCTCCTGTTTTGATTTTATTTCTTCCCAACTTTATGCCTTCCAATTTATGTCGTTCGCTTTTGTAGAAGTTAATTCTAGGGAAGGCAGCAATATTTCTTTTACGAACATTTCACACTATCTTTAACGTCTTTCTTTTAGAGTTTTAAAAATGTAAAAAAAAATTTACGTCCAAAAATGTGTAAGTCGAATTAAATGTCAAGTCTAGTCCCGTGCCGGTCCGGCAGGTCTGGGTCGTCATAGCTATGCTATCAGAGCACCCTGGTTTTAAAAGCGGTTCTATAGACTGTCTGACTGTGCAACCCGCCACGTGAGATCGCTCCAACAACTGTAAGTGTTTAAATTCCCGTAAAAGTTTTAGTTTATTAAATTTAGTTATTTTGTTTATAAGAACCTAAGAAGAATGGTAAGGGGACACCAAGGTGAGCCAAACGACAGGGGCGACGCCCTATACCGTCTAACCAAGTTGGTCGGCGTTCAGTCTCGCATGATGGCGAGGGAGGACGATGGGAACAACAATCATGCGAATGCTCCACGTGACACCAGTGGAGACATATTCCGACGGCTTCAACCGCCAGCGTTTGACGGACAGTCGACGGACCCTACTCACGCCGAGGAGTGGATCCGAATGATAGAGCGTATGTTCAACTACGCGGGGGTGGAGGAAAGTAAGAAAGTTATGTATGCCACGTTTCATCTCACCAAAGACGCGGGCTTTTGGTGGGACACCGTACAGTCGACTACCGTGGCAATAGTTGGGGCAGATTCAAGAGGATTTTCTAAGAGAAGTATTTCGACCGTAGTGTGAGGAAGGAAAAGATGATCGAATTCTTTCGACTGTGGCAATATGGATCGGTGGCCGAGTATGTTCAAAACTTTGAGTCGTTATCTCGCTATACACCACATTTGGTAAGCACCTACGAAAACAAGGTACACCAATTCATCCAGGGTCTGAAGATGGACCTTTTACAGAGAATCACGACCGGGGGATTTGACAAGGCACCGTATACGAAGGTGGTGGCCAAGGCTTTACAGTTGGAAGCCTTAGAGACGAAGTCCCAGAGACAGAGGGATTCATCAAAGAGATTCCTTCGTGATGCCCCTCAACAACAACAACAATGGGGTCAAGGTTGGCAACCACAACAGCAACAGAACATGGGCGTTAAGAGGCCCAATGAAACAGCTGCCAATCAAGACAGGGGAAAAAGACCAATGGGAGCGCCTCAGCTTCCTGTATGCTCGTGTTGCCAGAGAAGTCACACGGGTGAATGTCGGCTCTTTACTGGCCATTGCTTCCGATGCGACAAAGATGGCCATCACGTCTGGAATTGCCCAATGCCCGACAGGAGGTCGAATCGTGTCATGCGAAGGGTTTTTGCAATGATCGAGGATGACGACGAAGTACATCATGCAGCTATCACAGGTACAATTTTGATTTGAAGTTCACCTGCCTATTCTTTGTTGGACACGGGGGCCACACATTCATTTGTGGTGATGGACTTCGTGGTTAGGCAGAATTTGTGCATTGTGCCATCAGATCAACCCTACAGTGTCATGCTACCGTCCGGAAAGTTTATGCACTCCAACCAGGCAGTGCAGGGCAATATAGTGTCAGTTGGGGACCAGAAATTGCATGCCAATCTTATCATCATCGGTATGAAAGGATACGATGTAATTCTGGGAATGGACTGGCTGTTTAGACATCACGCCACCATTAATTGCAGGTCCGGGCTAGTGTCTTTTAAGCGCCCGAACGATGAAGAGTTCTCCTATCAGGCTATACCAAAGAAACACTCTATATGAATTGTATCCTCCTTAAAAGCTCAACAGCTGATGAGGTCAGGATGTGACGGATTCCTATCCTACGTAGTGGATATTCAAAGGCAAGGTGAGGTGGAACTTCAAGATATTCCGGTAGTTCAAAACTTCTCAGGGGTTTTCTTAGACGACTTACCGTGGTTTCCACCGGATCATGAGATTGAATTCGAAATTGAAGTATGCTTTGGTGCTGAACCGGTATCAAAGAACCTGTACCGTATGGCGCCAATAGAGTTAAGGGAGTTGAAGGCTCAGCTAAAGGAATTGGTGGACAATGGCTTTGTACGCCATAATTTCTCTCCGTGGGGCGCTCCCGTCTTGTATGTCAAGAAGAAGAATGGATCCCTACTCGTGTGTATTGACTACCGGGAGCTAAACAAGTTAACTATCAAGAATAAGTACTCGTTGCCGAGGATTGACTACTTATTTGACCAGCTACAAGGGGCTCGGGTATTTTCAAAGATTGATTTGCTCTTTGTTATTATCAATTGAAGGTCAAAGCTGATGATATTCCAAAGATCGCATTCAGGACCCAATACGGACACTACGAATTCTTGGTGATGTCGTTTGGGTTGACTAATGCTCCAGCGGCATTTATGAACCTGATGAACAGGATATTCTTGGATTTTCTGGACAAATTTGTGATCGTCTTCATCGACGATATCCTGGTTTATTCTCATAATGAAAAAGAGGTCAAAGAGCATTTGGCGATTGTGCTATCAACATTGAGATAACACCAACTGTATGCCAAACTGTTGAAGTGTGAATTCTGGTTGAGCAGGATTAATTTTCTAGGCCACGTGATGTCTGCAGAAGGAATATCCATGGATCCGGCCAAGATTCAGGCTGTGAAGGAATGGCCGAGGCCGAGGAATGCCAGTGAGGTACGGAGTTTTATTGAGATAGCTGGTTATTACAGAAAGTTTATCAAGGGATTTTCTATGTTAGCAAATCCTATGACCAGCTTAACGAGGAAAGATATCAAGTTCACGTGGTCTGAATCTTGCGAAGAGAGTTTTCAGACGCTTAAGCAGAAATTAACCACTGCTCCTTTATTAGTATTGTCGGTCGAAGATAGCAAATTTAGTGTATATTGCGACTCGTCAAAGATTGGTTTGGGATGCGTCTTAATGCAGGAGGAAAAAGTGGTGGTGTACGCGTCCAGACAATTGAAGAATTACGAGCAAAACTACCCTACTAACGATCTGTAGTTAGTGACAGTTGTTTATGCACTGAAGGTATGGAGACACCATTTATATAGACAGCCATGTGAAGTATTTTTAGATCATAAAAGCCTAAGTTACATATTTATCCAGAAGGAGTTAAACATGAGGCAGAGGCGGTGGCTCGAGTTTGTGAAAGACTATGATATCGAGATTAAATACCACCCTGGGAAAGCTAATATGGTAGCCGATACGTTGAGCAGGATGCCGGCTACTATGCAACCAGCTATGTTGGCCGTATCAATGCCTCTGAGGACAGAAATTCAGAAGTTTGATATGGAGATAGTTTTTGAATTATCGGCCGTACTGGCGGATCTAACAATATGGCCAACCATCCTGGACCGAATTAAGGAAGACCAGAAGATCGATTCAAAGGAAATGGCCGATATAGTAAGCAAGTTACCTATGGCCTCTTCTGAGTTCAGTCATTCGGGTGATGGTATTTTGAAGTTCAGGGACCGGTGGTATGTTCCGAGAGATGAAGAGCTACGAAAGGACATTTTATCGGAAGCCCACTCGTCATCTTTTTCAGTACACCCGGGAAGCACGAAGATGTATCGAGACTTGAAACTACACTTTTGGTGACCGAATATGAAGAACAAAGTTGCCAAATATGTGGAGTCTTGTATGGTATGTCAACAAGTGAATGTTGAACATCAACAACCAAGTGGAACACTTTAGCCTCTCCCGATCCCAAAATGGAAATGAGAAAACATCACAATGGATTTTGTTGTTGGCCTACCAAGGACGGCTAGAGGCCATAATAGCAAATGAGTTATCGTGGACAGACAGACAGAGTTGGCCCATTTTCTACATGTGAAGATGACCTTCTTTATGGACCAATATGCCGAGTTATACATTGGCGAGATTATCAAGTTACATGGTATTCCAGTGTCGATCGTTTCGGACCGGGACCCTACGAGGTTTTGGAAAAGCTTGCAAAGCTCCTTGGTTACCAAGTTAAATTTCAGCACAACATTTCATCCACAAACTGACGGACAATCCGAGAGAACAATTCAAATATTGGAAGATATGTTAAGGTCGTGCGTGTTGGAATTTCAAGCTTCTTGGAGAAAGTTTTTGCCGTTAGTGGAGATCTTATAACAATAGCTACCAGGTTAAGATCGGTATGGCTCCCTACGAGGCTCTTTATGGCAGAAAGTGCAGGTCTCCTTTGTGCTGGTATGAGGTAGGAGAGGTCAGGCTTGTCGGCCCTAAGTTATTACAGCAGATGTCTGAGATAGTGGCTACTATCAGACAATGAATCGGTACTGCTTAGAGTCGACATAAAAGTTATGCGGATCGGAGGAGAAGAGACTTAGAATTCACTGAAGGCGATGAAGTATTCCTGAAGGTGTCGCCTTTCAAGGGCGTGATGAGGTTTGGTAAGAAAGGGAAGCTCAGTCCAAGGTTCGTTGGGCTATTTCCCATCTTGAAGCGAATAGGAAACACAGCTTACAGACTACAGCTGCCAGCGTCCATGGATGGAGTTCACAATGTTTTTCATGTTTCTATGCTGAGAAAATGTGTGCGAGATCCTACTTAGATCGTGGAACCGGTAGACATAGAGATTCAGCCGACGCTGACGTATGAAGAAAGGCCCGTAAAGATTTTGGATTCTTCAATCAAAGTGTTGCGCAACAGGGTGATCCCATTGGTGAAGGTTTAATGGCGCAATCACAACATGGAAGAAGCCACTTGGGAGCGACGACGGGACATGAGAGACCAATATCCAAAACTATTTGTCTGAGCTAATTTTGGGGACAAAATTCTATTAAGGTGGGTGGGATGTAACACCCGGCATTTTTGGCCATGTAATTATCCCTCGACTTATTGAACGGGATTAATTTGATATTAATATAATGGATGTTTTAGTGGAATTTATTGGGATGTTTAGTAGAAAACCAAACAAAAGAGTAACCAAAACAAAACAACTAGTTAGGAACAAATGGAGGGGCAATTTAGGAAACCAATTAAGGTAGTTAGGAGGGAGCCAATGGATGCTTGACACATGTCCAAGCTTGTTGAAGAAGCCATGCTTTCTCTTTCTCTTCTTCTCTTCCACGTGAATCCGTCTATTTCACTTCTTCTTCCCTTTTCTTTCACCAGCCAAGAAATTCTCTCCTCTCCTCCGTTTCTTCTGTTTCCTTCGATTTAGATTCGAGACTCACCGAGGCAACACATTCAAGGCTCGAACACTCCACGGACGCCAGGTAAGTTCATACGTATAGGTGTGGCTCTTAAGGTCCTACATCATGGAGGTACTAGGTTTTTACGTGGTCGGGATTGTTGTTGGGTAGTTAGGTTATAGATTACGTCGTAGATTATGTATGATGTTCTGTATATCATTTCCGATGACCTGTTGTTTGAAGTATGCTTAGAGAACTTGTCTTTTTATATGTTACGTTTACGCACTATATATGTTCATGCATACACGTTTTCTCGAAAGTCATGTAAATATTTTATGCACGTGATTTGAAGTTAAGAAAGATAAAATGTGAATGTAATGTACGGTTAAGTGTGGGATGGGAACTGGCATATGTTCTTGTCCTTCCCTGGGACTATTTAAAACCGTCCTCGCCATGGACAATATGTCTTTTATCCCTCCCTGGGACCCAGCAAAACTACTAACTCCTGTTATGTCATGTTATGACATGTATGTATGTGCGCCAGTTCCTCTATAAGCCCCACTTATACCTCTTGTCCACTTGAATGTAATGTAAAGTAATGTTCATGTATTTGAAAATGTTCATGCATAGCAGGTGCATCACTTCGCATTGTATGATCTTACTGAGCTTTAGGCTCATAGTTGAACTCCCTGTTGTAGGTACGGATCGCACGGACGAGGACTCTGAGCCTCAGGCCAATGTGTAGGCGCAGTTGGCGGGATGAACTTGCGGGGCTGTTGCAGCAGTCAGGCGCATGTTGACCTGTGGGGTGATGTTTTGAAGTGTATGTCATGGTTGTATAGTTTTTGGGATTTAGGTGATGTATAGGTTTTGTGTCGATATTTTAAAACCTTTGTTTTGATAGTTTTCTTTTGAAATATACTGAAATTGTCTGGGATCTTTTTTTTTTAGGTTTATGCATGGATTCGTTCGGTTTTTAGATCGATCCATACGGGTAGATTTCCTGAATTTCCGTCACGTTTTCTAACACGTATAAAAATATGTTTTGAATCGGGTTTTTGTGGTTTAGAAGCTTTTGTGTCTAAAGAGGGTGGGAAGTAGTAATATTGTAAGGTTACCAGGTTATGAAGATGCGAGAGAAGAAAATAGGCACGAGGAAGAAGTAGATCGTCAAACAGAGAGGTAGCCGATCGATCGGTTGGGGTAGCCGATCGATCGGCAGAGTATTGAGATATAAAGATGCCTATCTCGACCGAATTTTTGAAGTGTTTAAGTCTTCCGTTTTTCATGTCTTCCAATTTTATGTCTTTCGACTTTACATCTTCCGATGTTAAGTTATTCGCTTTTAGTAGAAATTTTAAGTTAATTGTTCTGGCAGTGGCTTCGTCGACCGATTTTAAGTGTGAATCGGTCGGGGTTGTCAACCACAGCATATTGGAGTCCTAGTGTCGATGTTAAGTGTTCTCGCAGAGGTCAGATTGACCGATCTCATTACTGAGGCCACGTCGACCGATCTTATTACTGAGGCCACGTCGATCGATCTCATACTGAGGCCATGTCGTCCGATTTTAATGTCTTCCAATTTCATATCTTCCGATTTTAAGTCTCCTGAATTATGTCTTCCGATTTTCCATATCTTCTGATTCCATGTCTTTCAGATTTTATGTCTTCCTGCTTTCATGTCTTCCAATTGTCATATCTTCCGATTTTATTTCTTCCCAACTTTATGCCTTCCAATTTATGTCGTCTGCTTTTGTAGAAGTTAATTCCAGGGAAGGCAGCAATATTTCTTTTATGAACATTTCACACTATCTTCAAAGGCTTTCTTTTAGAGTTTTAAAAAAGTCAAAAAAATTTTACGTCCAAAAATGTGTAAGTCGAATTAAATGTCAAGTCTAGTCCCTTGCCCGCCCGGCGGGTCTGGGTCATCACATTAACAACGCGTAATAAAAACTCAGAAACGCCTTTGAAATTAAGTATAAGGAACTTGACCCCAATCGAACCTTGCCGACGGAACCAAAGTTATTAAACAAGGAGTTTGACCCGTAACCGAACTTGTGGTTAGAACCAAAGCTATCAAGTTGATTTTCAAGTTTTAACTTGAAGAAGATCTAGTTCTTCACAAAGAACCAAAGAGAAAATTCTCACAAAGAGTAACTCAAAATCTTGTATATTGCTTTTTTAATGTTGCAAGATTTATACCTTTAAATATGCTATAAAATATCCTAATTTAATAAGAAAGTAATTAGGAAACATCTAAAGATTAGGAAATATCTAAATATTAGGAAACTTAACTAATTAATAAAAAGAAACTTTGACTACATAATAAAAGGAAACTTGAACCAATTTGATTGATGAATTTCGTGGCTCTCCTTCCTAAATTCGTGGTCCACCTTTCTTCAAGAATTAGGAAATAAGTGTTTGCCAAATTTGATAGAGAAAAAGAAACTCTGCATGGATTTTGCATGTGCATATTTTGTTGTTGTGCTTCCATCACTCTTGCCACTAAATCTTTAGGTAGTTTTCAAATATCTTCGGACTTCTTTTCCTCCCAAGCATCCTCTTCAATATTTAACAAATTTATTAATTTCAGCTCGTGTTGAAAAGAATATTTCTCTTAAAATTTCTAGAATCAATCCATTTAAGGCTTCATGCATTGTCTTGGTTTTTGATCTTGTCATTGAGCCTCTAATATCTTGACATGGATCTTTAACTTTCGTCTTGAAGTTGATTGTACCTTGATTCGCATCACTCACTGAGATAGTCTTGTGCCTCAACCACCTTCTTCTAGCCCACGGTTAGCTCCACGACCCTGCCTATGAGGAACTCAATCCTCTGCTCCATCTGCCGAAGCATCTGCTGCTGTTCTTTATGCATCTGTCGCTCCTCCTCATGAATCTACTGTCGCTCCTGCTGCATATGTCACTCCTCCACATGCATTTGCTGCTGCTCTTGATGTATCTGTTGCATCTGCTGCATCATTTCCCAGATACTACCAACCTGAGGGGCAATTGGCGGCGCCGTCGCGGTGGCAGGGGCGTCCTCCTCCATCGAAGCATCCTGAGCTGTAGCATCCCCATGCTCTCCCTTCAACATCCAACACCCGACAACAACGACTAGGCCCATCCGAGATAAATGAATTCTGTCAAATACATTCAAGCCTCGGGGAGCTCTCAACTGCTCTCCCCTGGGCAGCTAAACCTGTGATCACTGCACAAGCCTCCAAATCAATGTACCATACGGTAGATTTTTGTTGCGTGTTCGCGCGATCTCTTGCATGCGGCCTAAAATCATGAAACCTGGGTCGAAGACCGTGCCGCTATACAACTTCTCCATCATGTAGAGATTCATCCAGTTCACTAGATCTCTATGGCCATTCCTTGGTAGCGAAGTGTGGCTGATAAGGTTGTGAACAACCTGAGCTTTGACGTTCAACTCCTTCAATTTCAGTTTGGTGAATTTTCAATGTCCAACTTGTAGTGAATCTGTCTAAGAAACTATAATCCCTCTGGTGTTCTAGCAAAATCACACTCTTGAGAAGCGTGATAGTATTGTATAACCCTCTCTTTAGTAAATCCCAGCAAGTCGTTCACCTGGCTTCCCTAAAAGCTAATATCTTTACCACATACATACGACTTCATACACCCCTCCCTCCAGTGTTGGTCAAGTTCGCGTAAAATAACCGAACAACTAGGTCAATCATTATGGCAGGAAACTTAAAAGCCAATTTAATTAAGTTGGTTTCTTCAATCAACCCCCCATTAAAACTATTTACTAGGATAATTAATTAACCTATAATTATACTAAAATTAAGGAATTTGATTCCTACAAGCATTGTTTAAACATAGTATTATCCAAGTAAATGTAGACTTAAATTCTTAGTAAAATTTCTCTGGTTTACTAACTCGACCATATTCTTAAGTTCTGCTCCTTAAAACTAGTGAATATACGAACTCTTACAATGTTTTATTAATGGGTTGTTCTACGAGTATTCTCTGGTCTTATATTTTGATGTATTATTTTCATTTTATTCAAATAATATATCATTATAACTAGATGAGTTAAAATTATTTTAACTCTCGAAGTATGGGTCTTGTTTAAAAAAACCCTCAAAGTATGTTTATACTAAAAATAAAAACTTTAAAATATAAAAAATGAACAACCTGGAGGGGGGGGGGGGGGTGTTCACCCTCTATTCACCATCCATTTTCAATTTTACACTAGAACGGTCCCCCGTTCTAGCAGGGGGTGTTCACCCTGCATGATTTATAGATAAATTTAAAAAAATATCAAACGATATTCAATTTACTTGGGTGTTCACCTTGCATGATTTATAGATTAATTTAAAAAAATATCAAATGATATTTAATTTACCTGAAATTTTACCACATATTCACCACATAAAAAAATAATCTGGGAAGTTTCGTGATTTTCTAACACTTGTACGATTTATTGTAATTATAATTATTTATTTTATAAAATAATTATAATAAATCATACAAGTGTTAGAAAATTACGAAACTTTTTGAATTATCTTCCCATGATGTGATGAACTTGTGATAAAACTTTCAAGTAAATTGAATGTTGTTTGATATTGTTTTTAAATTAATATCCGTTTAATTTACCACATATTCTACACTTAGTGGAGAAGGAATGGGTATTAATTTAAAAAAATACCAAACGATATTTAATCTATTTGAAAGTTTTAGCACATGTTTATCACATCATGAGAAGATAATTGGAAAAGTTTCGTGATTTTCTAATACTTGTACGATTTATTATAACTATTTTATAAAATAAATAGTTAAAATTATAATAAATCATACAAGTGTTATAAAATCACAAAACTTTCCAAATAATTGTTTCATTACGTATTGAATATGTGGTAAAATTTTCAAGTAAAGTGAATGTTTTTTGGTATTTGTTTTAAAATTAATTTATAAATCATAGAAGGTGAATGAAGGATGAACACCCCCCGCTAGAACGAGGGACTATTCTTTTAGAACGGTTTCCCGTTCTAGTGTAAAATTTAGAACGGATGGTGAATGGAGGGTGAACGGCTGCCACCAATTTTTTTGTTCATTTTTTATAGTTAAGGCTTTTTTTAAGCATAAACATACTTTGAGAATTTTTTTTAAACAAGACCTATACTTCGAGGGTTAAAATTATTTTAACCCTAACTAGGTATAATTCATCTTATTAGTTATAATATAAATATTATATTTTTGTTATTTTTTTAAAGTTGAGGGAATTGCTTACATATATAAACCATACCCTTCTCCCTTCATCAACAAGCTCCAACATTGCATTTATCTTCAGCTTTTGTCTTCTTCATTTTCTCTGGTTATCAAGTATTCTAATGGGTTCTTCATTGGTTTTAAATTTGTGGAAGCTTTTGAGCTTAGCGATGGCTATGGAAAGCTTAATTTCTCGAGCAGAATTGAGAGCTTTCTTTGTTTTTGGAGATTCTCTGATTGATAATGGCAATAATAATTTCTTAGCAACCACTGCTTGAGCTGATTTGCCTCCTTATGGCGTTGATTTTCCTTCTCATCGACCCAATAGACGTTTCTCTAATGGCCTCAACATTCCTGATTTTATCTGTTAGGGTTCTCTCTCTCTCTCTCTCTCTCTCTCTCTCTTTCTGCTATTTTTTTTCATGATCATCATTTTTTATGCTCAATTTATTGACAGTTTTTTTGTCAAAATCTGAAAGTAAACTTACTAACTTCGTCTCGAAAAATGCGATAAAATGATGGGATCACATTGGTTTTATTTTTCGATTTGGGTAAAATGTTTGCATTTTAGGTCCAGAAATTGGCTCGAATTTGTTGTTGTCGTACTTATGCCCCGAGCTCACCGGAAGGAGACTTCTCGACGGAGCAAATTTTGCTTCTGCCGAAATCTGTATCCTCAACGACACCGGAGTTCAGTTCGTTAGTCCGAATTCATTCCTCGAACTACTAAAATTGAAACCTAAAACTTAAAAGATGCTCAAGTTTTGCTCATTTTTCAGATTAACATTATCAGAATGTATAGGCAATTTGAGTTGTTCAAAGATTACCAGAGACGCTTGAGTGGTTTGATCGGAGCTCAAAAGGCCAAGCAACTCGTCAATGGAGCTCTCGTCCTCATCATCGTTAAAGAAATCAACAAACAAATCAGCTCGGACATCTTCATCGCCGCCAACACGAAGCAAATGCATGACGATTTCGTCTCCGATCCTCAGGCATTTGGTACATAATATGTCCAATTCATTTTTTGCTTCCTTTAATATTTCGAGATTGTAATTTTTCAAATCATTTTAAACAATTGAGTAGGATTCACCACGTTAAAAATGTAGGATCGTTTTTACTTAAGAGAGAAGGTGAATTAGGTATTCGCTTTCTATTTAATTTTATTAATTGTGATTGCTATCAATTCAATTGTTTACTCTTAAGGGTATAAACAAGATGATTACGAATTCAGTTTTTCAGATGAATTTAATCTAAAGCAAGTAAGGAGTTAAGGGAATAGAGAAACAACACCAAATTGTTAACGCGGTTCGACCAACTTTGCCTACGTCCGCGCTTCAAGGCCTCCCCCTTGAAGATTCTTTTCGTCTCTTCCTCGATAGTCTTTGATTGAACTTTACGGGCGTCAATCAACTACCGTTACACGCCTTTCTCTTAGGGATTCACTCTTTTTCAATGTTTCAACACAAGATTGTGAGTCGAAACTCAAATAGCACTCTCTAAATAATATAATCTCAAGTTTTTAGTTTGAGAGGAGTAAAAGCATTTAAAAATGAAAGCTCTTTGAAGTTGAGAGAATTTTGATTTGTTGTTCCTTGGTTGGTCCTCTTTCCAAAAGTCTTCATTCTTCAATTTATAGTCCTTTTGAATTATGTCTTCAACCGGTTGACCTATATTAAAATTGGTTAACACCTTATTACCGTTGTGTGTAGATAGATGACCTTTGTAAACAAAACAAGTACCTCTTTAAGAATCGGTCGACATTTTGAATTGCTTCTGCTTGCACAGGTTGATCCTCGTGGTCAACACTTGAATTTTGAATTGGCTCTATTTGCACAGGTCGATCCTCGTGGTCGACACTTGAATTGGCTCTATTTGCACAGGTCGATCCTCGTGGTCGACACTTGAATTGGCTCTATTTGCACAGGTCGATCCTCGTGGTCGACACTTGAATTGGCTCTATTTGCACAGGTCGATCCTCGTGGTCGACACTTGAATTGGCTCTATTTGCACAGGTCGATCCTCGTGGTCGACACTTGAATTGGCTCTATTTGCACAGGTCGATCCTCGTGGTCGACACTTGAATTGGCTCTATTTGCACAGGTCGATCCTCGTGGTCGACACTTGAATTGGCTCTATTTGCACAGGTCGATCCTCGTGGTCGACACTTGAATTGGCTCTATTTGCACAGGTCGATCCTCGTGGTCGACACTTGAATTGGCTCTATTTGCACAGGTCGATCCTCGTGGTCGACACTTGAATTGGCTCTATTTGCACAGGTCGATCCTCGTGGTCAACACTTGAATTGCTTCGGTATACATCGGTCGACACCTTCATGTTTCGGTCGACACCTTCATGTTCCGGTCGACACCTTCATGTTCCGATCGACACTTGAATTGGCTCTATTTGCACAGGTCGATCCTCGTGGTCGACACTTGAATTGCTTCTGTATACATCGGTCGACGCCTTCATGTTCCGATCGACACTTGAATTGGCTCTGTTTGCACAAGTCGATCCTCGTGGTCGACACTTGATTTGCTTCTGTATACATCGGTTGACACCTTCATGTCAAGGAGTAGATTGTAATTGACATCTGCATGCTTCGGTCATGCAAAATGAGGTAACCTTCCAAATAAAGGTCTATCGTAATGATCACAACTGTGTAAGGATACTTGATAATCGACACGCTTCGGCAAAGTGGTTGGCAATGTATTATTCAGATAGGTTCAAAAGTCAATTTGACTAGCCAATTCCTGATATTATCAAGACAGTGAGGAAGGAACATAAGGTGAACATTAAGCCAAGTCTTTTGAGAAGAGAAAGAAGAAAAACTAAAGACCTTAATTACAGGAGAGGCGAAGAACAATTCAAATTACTGCGTTCGTACTCAAAAGAAATATTCAGATTAAATCCAGGCAGTATAGTGAAAATACATGGTTACGTGGTGGGTGAGGGGCGAGATAAGAAGATGATATTTGAAAGAATGTACATATGTATGGCTGCTTGTGTGGCATGTTTGCTGGAACAGGACAGACCGATTATATGTTTAGATGAATGTCATCTGAAGGGCTCCTACCTCGGCCAATTACTCACGGCCGTAAGTATTGATGGCAACAATGGCGTATATCCCATTGTCATTGGCAATGTGGAGACAGAATGCAAGGACTCGTGGATGTGGTTTTTGGAGTTATTGCAGGACGATTTAGGCATTGACCGTGGACGAGGATGGACATTTGTGTCGGATCGACAAAATGTATATATTATTATTACTATTATTATTATTCGGGCATTGTAGTTATATTGTTTTATGATGAGTTTGTTTTGTCTTTAAAATTTCAGGGGTTGTTGGCTGCTGTGGACAACACATTTGGTTTAGCCGAACACCGTTTCTACCAAAGACATATATATGCAAACTTCAAAGGACGATTTCGGGGCATAGCGTATAGAGATGCAATGTGGAATGCAGCAAGGGCAACCACAAGGGAATATTTTGAGATAACAATGAGGAAAGTGTATGAGCTCAACAAGGATGCCCACGCATGGCTTCGACGAACACCACCTAGTTGTCGGGCTACTCATGCATTTTTGCTAATTCCAAAGTGCGATTTGGACTTGAACAATTTATGCGAGTCTTTCAATTCAGCTATATTGCCGACCAGGGACAAACCGATCCTGACCATGTTCGAGATGATTCGAAAGACCATGATGACTCAAATTGTAAAAAAATACGAAGAGATGCTCAAGTTAGACGATGTCCCGTGTCCTAAGATTAGGAAAAAGCTAGAGAATCTCAAAGAGGCAGCTCACATTTGAAGTGCTGAGTTAGCGGGAGATGCACGGTTAGACGTCAGTAACGGCAACGAACAATATGTTGTTGACCTGAATGAAGGCGTGTGCGCATGTCAGAGGTGGGAGCTTATTGGAATCCCATGTGTTCATGTCATTCTATGCATTTATTTCATAAGAGAGCCGGTGGAAAATTTCGTTCATATATACTATCATCGGGATACATATTTGGAGATGTACTCACACTTCATTCGTCCCATTAATGGCCAACAAATGTGGCTGGAACCAGAGAATCAGACCCCAATCGTTCCACTCGAGAGAAGAACCTAATCTGTTAGGCCAAAAAATAAAAGAGTGCGCGATGTCGATGAGCCTTCTACGTTGATAATTTCTAAGAAGAAGTCTACGATGTCGTGTGGTAAATGTCGGCATCAAGGGCATAACAGTCGCACATGTCCTGAGAAGGGATCCAATTCAGGTGCTGCTGCTTCGCGTGACACATTTATGGGTTTCCAGACATTTGACGGAACTCAGGTATATTATTTCCCATTATTCTCTAAACAAACTAAGATTATTGTGTTCTAATATAACTGTCATTACATGTAAGAATCTACTACACGCAACCATGGAATAGGATGATGGATCTCAGGGGATGACGAGGTAACAATTAATATGTAAGTTTTATATGATAATTTGTTAATTTGATGTTTAATACCGAGCAGAGTTTTCTTTGTTTTTCACAAGTGAGAAAAAATTAGAAATTGGTCAGAATTTACTTTGTTTTCTTACTCCTCCATAACTAATATCATCCTGCATATTCGACTACCCAAACAGGTCCAATATTTTGCACCAAGTATCAAGTGCATCCAACAAAAATACATGTAACTATAAGTTTATATCATCCAACATAAAGTACATCAGTTCTAAAAAAAACATTATCCAACTAAGTGCATCAAACTAAATTAAAGTACATCAAACTACAGTGCATCCAACTACTGTTCATCAAAATAATATACATCAACATATACTAAGGTAAAGGTTGTCGTCATTGCCCTCAATTGATTGGCCGTCAACAATGCCCTATCATCCTGGTAGTCCATTATCTCCTATCTGCATGTAGTGAAAGTTATATTAGAAAATAATAATTATAATGAGAAAAATAGGTTGGAATGTACCTACGATTGGACATCGTTATTATCGTTATCTCCCACTGATTGGGCTTCCTCCTCATCGCCCACCATCGGTTCGGCATAGTCGTCGTCATCGCTTGACATCGGACGGGCATCATCGTCATTGGCCTCCACCAGGTCCTGGATGATCTGCCTCGTACCTCTGTGGTACTCCATCATCCTTCTGAGGTATTCCATGACCTCTCTGTAATGCTCCGTCATAGTCACTTTGACCTGTGAGACTCTGTTTGAGAGAGACTCTATATTCCCCCTAACAGACTCCATATCCGCCCTATTTGACTCCAGAGGTTGCCCTATGTGAGTGGGTTGCCGAACATGAGTGGGTTGCCCTACATCATCCCCCTCATCTTCTCTCAACGTCCACAACCCATCTATTTCAACAAGCCCCATCCGAACCAAATGAAGCTTGCCAAATGTCTCTCCGGCCCACTGCGATCTGAGCTGCTCTCCAGGGGGTAACTCAATCTCAAAATGCTCAATAATTTTCTGAGTCAAGACACTGTAAGAGAGATTCTTGTTTTGTGTACGCCCAATCTCACACATGTGACTTAAAATCACAAAGCCGGGGTCGAATATTATACCATTGTACAGTTTCTCCATGATATATAGACACATGTTGCTAACGTGATCTCTATGTCCCACACGTGGTAGAATGGTGTGTGACAATAGGTTGTGGACTAAGCGAGCTTTTACATTTAAGTCTTTCGCTCCTAGTTTAATGAACTGCACAATGTCAGAGTTCTGATGAATTTGTCTAATAAGCTCTGTTCCCTCGGCTATTCCGAGGAAGTAACACTTCTGTTGGGCATGATAGTATCTCTCCACCCATTCTACGGCAAACCCGTTTCTAGAGTAATGAGAATCTCCTTACCCAATATGTAGGTCTTGATAATTCCGACCTCCCGGTCTAGCTCATGTTCACATAGAATAGGCGAACAATTCTGTCATAGCTTCTGCCACGCAGACTATACACCCCTTAGAGATCGATTCTGTCGAACATCTCCTTGATCTGCAAGGACTCTCATCCTATAAAGTCCACAGTCTTCAACAAAGTAACCTAGCGATGTAACAAATCCAAGTCGAACTGCTCTCGACAATGCTGATTCCAAAATTCAGTCGATAAAAACTCCGACCGCAGTGGAGGTGGTGTCGGCCTCTCTGGCCAGTTTGAGGGTCCGGCTTGTGAAGTTGAAGGAGACTCGGGGCAGACTTTCGTCTAATAGTCAATCTCTCTCTGTCTGCCATTTCAGTATATTCTGCAATTTGAGAATTTTCAAAACCAAATTAGCCTGAATCAGAATGGAGAAAAATTGAAACTGTCTTCTGTTTATTTTTACCAGACGGACGCTCTTTTCAGTGAGTCCGTCCGGTAAAAATAAACCCGGACAGACACTCAAAAGAGCGTCCGTCTGGAAAACTACCCGAACATAGCGTTTCAAATAGCGATCGAAAATTCGAGTTATTTACGATAAAAATTGAACTAAATGAATCATAATGGAGAAAGCTATTACCTTAAGTGTTTTTCGGTCGAAAATCTGCAAAAAAATTGCAAGAGGTTGAGAGAAAATTGATTTTACTATGGTGAAAATGTCGGATATCAGGCGCTGGATCGATATAAATCGTGAGATAGGACGGACGCTGTATTTAAGCGTTCGTCCATTGTCGCCCTAATTTAGAATGTCCGTCCGTTTATAAAATGCCTTAAAAATAAAGGACAAAAATACTGATTAATGGACGGACGCTTAAATACAGCGTCCGTCCGAGCCACGTGTCGACATCCACGACAAAACATGCGTACGGACGGACAAACGTTTTGTGTGTCCGTCCGTCATATGTATCAGACAGTCGCTATTTTGAAAAGTCCGTCCAGTATACAGCAAAATAATTTATCGGACGGACGGTAAAATTTTCCGTCCATCCAATATACGGCCAAAATGGAATCTGGACGCAAATCGGACGGATGGTAGGGTTTGTTTTGTTATGTTTTTGATAGTTTATGGTTTGAATAGTTAAATTTGATACTTTAAGGTTTAAAATAAAAAAAACCGTATAGTTCGAGGTTTATATCTGTAATTTCTCATTAAGAAATGTAACAAGTAATTTACTTCTTATGTTTAATCAATATATTAAACATCATCAACTTATATTATCCTTGAACCCATTTTAAGTTAACAGAAAATAGCGTGTGGGCCGTACAACGTGCTCGGATTATGCAAATCTACCTCAAATTTATGTTCGAACCAAGATGTTTACATGTTCTGGGACCCGTTCAATCTGTCCGAGAGGGCGAATTGTATACTAGTGAAGTAGATTTTGTCCGGCTCAACAAACTACATGTATCCAATGAATCTCACCATCATTCTTGCTTTGGATTCAAAGATCTAATTACATAGCCTTTGCTTTGTATGAGAGATGAATTTGCTTTGGAATTTGAATTTGATGCAAATAACTTTAAATGGTAGGCCTGAGTTATGGAAGTCTTTGCATACTTTTCTCTACCTACCCCACATTTGTTCCACGGATAAAGTTTTCTATTTATTTATTTTATTTTTAAGAATAATTAAAAAAATGAATACGAGGTAAATTTGAGTTTTATGTTTTATTCTTAATTTATTCTAGTTGAAAAGTTGTAGCCAACACTTTGCGCAAAATCTAAATGATTTTTTTACGGGTTCTACTCAAAAGATTTTGGTTAAGCGAAAACGAAAACATTACTAATGAATTACAAATATATGTAGTACTCGAGTGAAGTATAATTGTACAACGTATGTGGTCGACTTTGTAAAATTGCTAAAATTTAATAAAGATAAATTTACGAATAAATTTTTCATGAATTTTTTAAGTGAAAATTTGAGCACGAATGCGAATATTTTCAGAAAATTATGACCCATACGAAAACTTTAAGGAAATAAATAAAAAATTTTAAGTTGACGTTCGTGCGTTTCGAGTAAATTAAAATTCACGGGAGAAGAACGTCAGAATTTATCGAAGGAAATTATTTGGGGAAAAATTTAAATTGAAAAACTGAAAACTATTAAATAGATTTAATATAAAATAAAATAAAATAAAATAATAATAAAATAATAATAAAAGAAAAAAAATTAATTAATTAATTAAACGATAAGGTTTTCAAAGAAAACCTTATTGTTTCCTTACAGCAGAAACAAGAAAGAGAGGGAGAGAGGTCGACGCTGACCGCGAGAGAGGGAGAAGCCGTCGCCGGGTACGACCTCCGTTCGGGCCGATTTTGGTACCAATCTCTTCGTCTCGAAGAGTAGATCAACGTTGGAGAAGAAGGTTTTTGAAAGTAACCTCTCAAACTTCCGATTTTTGCCCGAGAAGTTTCGTGTTTTTAGGGTTTTGTAAATTTGTGATCTGAGGTGGATTGTTTGGTGTTTTTAGCAGGAATCGATCGGAAAGGAGGTAAGAAACGTGTTGGAAACGAGTGTTGGAGAAAAAAAAGTCGGAAAATCGAGTTTTGGTGCTCGGCCATCGACGGCGGAGTTAACTCTGTCGACGGCGGAGGCAACTAGGCTGTTGTCCGAGTCAACTCGGGGGAGAGAGAGAGAGAGGATTGAAAACCGTGCAAATAGATTGGGAAAGAAGTACCACATACACCAATTTATTCTATATGTGAATCATAATGATTCACTCATATGGTGGAATTAAAATACAAAAACACATGCATCAACCAAACCACGTAATGCAATTGCAGAAGATAATGAAACCCTAATTGTTATCGTACCAGAACTGCTTCTGGAGATAAGCTATGGTGTTCTTGTCAACCTGGAAAGCCTTCGTGAGAACATCAGGAGAAATCGGAGGAGTCGACCCAAACACAGCATTTGCGATCGTAATAACTCCTGGGTTTTGGCTACTCAGCCCAGCAAAAGCCAAAGCATTTGTGTATCCAACGTTGAGTTGAAAATGGATGAGTCCCACCGGAAAAACAAAGACGTCTCCTTTGTTTAAAACTTTGGTGAAGAGACGGTTTTGATTGTTTTGGAGGTTGGACGTGACGAATCCGACGAGAAGTTTGCCTTCAGCGACGAAGAGGATCTCGGAGGCGCGAGGGTGGGTGTGGGGTGGGTTCTGACCACCCGGAGCGTAGTCGATTCGAGCGAGGGATATGCCGAGCGTGTTGAGTCCGGGCAGATTGTTGATGTTCACGGCGGTGACTTTTGAGCCGACGGGGTTAGATGTGTTTCCAGGCTGGTCCAGGCCGGAGTAGAAGAAGTCATCAGCGATGACATAGTTTGGGTTCTTACAAAATTTTCCATTGACAAACACTGCAAAGACAACAAATAGAAGTTAAGCAAATAAACCATCGTCTGGTTTTGAGTTATCATGAGAGAAAGAGTGTAAAACCTCTTGGGTCTGTCTCGTTAATGGCGACGCAGAAGTCCTGAAGAGAACCAGGGTCGTTAGCTGAAGTAGTAATGGAGAAAGATAAAGCCAGTAGGGCAAAAACTGGAAGAAGCTGAATCATCTTCTCCATTGTTGAACGAAGCTCTCTCTACGAATTCTCGTTTGTGTTACAAGGGTGAGATATCTTGCTATCCACATTTGCCCATTTATAGCTATCAACAGTGTTGAACCAGTCTCTCTTTCTCTCCCTACGACTGGCTTCTCTCTCTAACCAAGGGGGAAGAACTGGTAAGTCTTGGCAGATCTTTTTTTATTGTTTTGATAGTAAGATTGCATGAAAGTTTCCATGCCTGAAAGCGTCGCTCCAATTACATTTCTTGTGGTTTGATTTCTGGGTAGAAAATTGAGTATCTGACTTTTTCAGCTTGTAGAAATTAGCCTTTTATAATGTGTAAAATCCAAAATACCCCTCAAGTATGTTATTGAAAAAACACTCAAATAAAAAGTCATCGCAATCAAATCCTCGAACAATCAAAAATTCTAAAATAAACCCCGGTGGAGCGCCGTATGCCCCCCGAATTGTACTTTGGGGGGCCGAATCCAAATCGCGGCCCCTGCATGGCTGTATACAAAGACACGCGGGGGGCCGAGTAAAACTTACGGCCCCCGCGTTCCACGAGGGAAGATGTGTTGGTCTCTGGCCCTCGCGCACGTGCACTGCACGCGGACACATGCAGATGGTCGCGCCACGTATTCGGCCAGCCCCATTATACGGGGTTCGACATGAGGGGATTGGATCACCCTAGCACGTGCAATGCACGTGAATCAACTTTGGGGGGCTGTAATTCCGACTCGACCCCCCGCATTTTATAGAAAATTTAATGCGGGGGCCGTAATTTCAAACTCGGCACCCCGAGTCTTTGCGTGGGGCAACAAATTTCACTCGGCCCCCCACATTTTTATCCACAGATCAATTGTTAATCTGTCGATGGGAATTGGTGGGGTTGGGGGGGGGGGGGGGGGGGGAGGTGCGCGAATCGAATTCTCGACCCCCCAAAATCCCATCCACATATCAATAATTGATATGTGGATGGGAACGCGAGGAGCCACATCATATGGATGGGAACGCGAGGAGCCACACCCCGAACTCTCATCCACAGATCAATAATTGATTTATGGATGGGAACGCGGGGGGCCACATCAGATTCTCGACCCCCCAAAATCCCATCCATAGATCAATAATTGATTTATGGATGGGAACGCGGGGGGCCACATCAGATTCTCGACCCCCCGAAATCCCATCCACATATCAATAATTGATATGTGGATGGGAACGCGGGGGGCCACATCAGATTCGCAACCCCCCGAACTCCCATCCACAGATCAATAATTGATATGTGGATGGGAACGCGAGGGGCCACATCATATTCGCGACCCCCCGAACTTCCATCTACAGATCAATAATTGATCTATGGATGGGAACGCGGGGGCCGCATCAGATTCGTGGCCCCCCGAAATCCCATCCACATATCAATAATTGATGTGTGGATGGGAACGCGGTGGTCCGCATGAAATTCGCGGCCCCCCAAACTCCCATCCACAGATCAATAATTGATCTGTGGATGGGAACACGGAGGACCGAATCATATTCGCGGCCTCCCGCGTTAATAATTTTCCAAGACGCGGGGGGCTGCGGTTCTCAATCGGGGGGCCAAACTCCTTTATTATTTAAGGAGCTCTGCCCTCCACTCTTCGAAATCTCTGAAATTTCTCACAAATTTTTTCTTTGCGCAGTCGAATTTTCTCTGTTTTAGTAAGGATGATGGATTCTGATCCAAATAGATGGTTTGAATTAGACGATGAAGTAGATAGTGATGCCGATATGAATTGGTATTCGGATGAGACTCCTGCATATGGTGATGATGGCTCAGATGAAAATGAACAAATACCTGTATGTTCGACATACAGAACTCCAGACGTTTAGCTTCGAACACCGGTTGTCTCGGACGATGATGAGATTGAAAGCGTACAGGTAAGGGAAGAAATTCGAATGGAGTTTTTTGTGACTAGAGAATATGCATATTTAAGAGATCTTAAAGTCAAAATGAAAAGATTATTCCATAAAACATGAATTAGGTATAGTATTCATTAAAAGTGAAAAGAGCCGATTTACGGTTAAGTGTTTAGAAGGGTGTGAGTGGCGTTTGCATGCCTCGCAGAAGCAAGATGAGCTTACCTATCAAATAAAGACTTTGGTCAATACTCACAGTTGTGCGAGGATAATTGAGAATAGACACGTTAGTGCAAAATGGGTGGCACATCGTTATCCGCCTAGGTTCAAAAGTCCCCCTAGGTAGGACATATCTACCATTGTGGAGAAAGTGAGGATGGATCACAGAACTCACATTACACCTGGTCTTACCAGAAGAACAAGAAACTTAGCTCTCACACTTAACGAAGGCAAGGGCGGCGAACAGTACAAGTTAGTCTGGTCGTACAAAGCAGAAATACATAGATCAAATCCAGGGAGCACTTTTGAAGTGCATACTTACAATACGGGGAGTACATTAGTGTGCCAAAAAGTTTATATGTGCTTGGTCGCTTGCAAGGTTTGTTTTCTGCAGTTTAGTTGCCCTATTATCTGTTTGGATGACTCTTACCTTAAGGGCTTGTGTCCCGAAAAATTACTCCGACCGTTAGTATTGATGCGAACGATGATGTAACACCCGTCATTTTGGCCGTGTAATAATCGGTTGAATTGTTGTACGAATTTAAATTGCCATAAATGCAATAACTATTTTATTGTAAATTCTGGAGCATTTAGTGAGGGGAGAACCGAACTAATGGCTAACTAAACTAAACACTAAGTTTAAAATGCATAGAAGGGTAAATTGGGGAGAAATTAAGGTTGGTGGGAGATAATCAATGGTTGAGTGACATCTGGCGACTTGGTGAAGAAGCTAAGTTCTCCCTCCTACGTGAAACCTTCAGTTCACTTCTCTGCTTCTTCTCTTATGTCTCTGTTTTCTCTCTTGCAGGCGATTGAAACAAAATTCCACACTTTCCTTCTCCTGTATTTTTCTGTTTTCTTCCGTGAAGGTAATTCCCGTCGATAGTTAACAAGTTTAACTATACTGTTTATTGGTTTTGAGAAGTTTAGGGTTAATAACTGTATAAGCATGTTTTAGGTTCGCAAACTACTGAAACCGAGACGTTCAAGACTTCTTACACCGCAGCAGACAGGTAAGTTCATATTCGTAGGTTGGCCCTTAAGGCCCTACATCTTGGAGGTACTAGGTTTTCTGTTATGTCGGGTTGTTCTGGGTAGAAGAGTTAGAGTTATGTTCTGAAATGTCAGGCTTTGATTTACTATCTGCTGTCTTATTTCTGCTGTCTACCTGTTTAAGTTCAAGCACCGTTCATGCATACATGTTTTCTCTGAAAGACATGCAAATGTTTTCTGCACCGTTTTAAAGTTATACAAGATAAAATCTGACTGAAATGTATTGGTTAAGTGTGGGACGGGGACTGGCCCTCTGGTTTTATCCCTCCCTAGGAGTCTGAAAAGAAATTGTCCTTACCAAGGACCCTCTAGCTTTATCCCTCCCTGGGATTCTGAAAACTGCTGTGCCTGATAGTACACCCTCTGCTTGTCAGATCCCCTATAAGCCCCACTTATACCCCTCTGCCACTGAAACATAATGTAATGTTCTGTCACTGTATTCTGAAAACCGCATGCATAGCATTTTGCATCACTGCATCTGTATTGTGTCCTTACTGAGTTTTAGACTCATAGGTGAACTCTCTGATGTAGGTACTGAACCCGAAAATGAGGACTTTGTGCCTCAGTCTGATCATTAGGTGGTTGGTGATTCGAGCTCTCGGGGTGGTTGCTGCAGCCAGACATGTTTCTGATCTGAGGTTTAAGTTTTTCTGAAATGTCTATATCTGTAAAGTTTTCTAGAAGTTCTGGTTTGGTTGTAAAACTCTTCCTTTGAAGAAATTCTGCAAGTATATGTCATGTCCTGTACTGACCTTCAGATTTTAAAACAATGTATAGGTTTGTTGTCTAAGTTTTAGAAGCTACTGTATTTGACAGTTGAACTCATGTTCTGAAATGTTTTAGAATATTTTCCTGTTTTAAAGATTTGCATGGATGGCCTCGAATTTTAGAGTTATCCATGCAGTCTGTTTTTCTTAAATCTGTCAGTTGAGATCTGTCATCTGCAAAGTGTGTTTCAAAAATCTTATTTTGAATTGGGTTTTGAAGGTTTGAAACCCTTATGCCTTATGTTTGATGTTCCCTGCCCGTATGTCTCCCTGTAAAAGTTATAAATTCTGCCTTTAAAACTATGTCTTCCGATTACATCTTCCAGTAGGAACTTTGCCTACATCCACCGCTGCCCGTTGCCCGTTTTAAAAATTACATCCACCGGTACGTGTAAAAATTCACGTCCACTGCTGCCCGTTGCCCGTCTTTAAAATTTACATCCACCGGTGAAAAATGCAATTCCGTCTATTTTAAACACTTCTACCGGCTGACGTCATCCAAGTTTTCCGCCCAGTTTTATTAACATCTTCCGTCTGACGTCACCTACATCTTCCGCCTGACGTCATATGTTTTGTCTTATTCACATCTACCGATTGTCACTGTTCATTTCTGCCTACATCCACCGCCAGTTTAAACCTTCAGCCCAGTTTTACTTGTCTTCAGTTTCTTTTCTTCTGCCGATTACGTTTACTGTCTGTATCCCCTGGTTGACGTCATCCATCTTCCAGCTGACGTCATCTGTTTTGTCTTATTACATCCACCGGTGAACTCAATTCTATTTGTAGTTTACTTCCACCGATTGTCACTGTACAACTTTTGTCGTATCTGCATCCACCGATATCTTTTATCTTTCCACCCAATTTTACTCAGCTCCTTCCGACTGACGTCATCTAATTTGTCTTATTCAATCCACCGGTGAACTCTTTTAAACAGAGTCTTCCGCCTATGTTTTTCCTGTTTTACTATACTTCTATATTTACAATTCATTTCTGTTTTCTGCTCCACCCTTTTATTTTGTCATTCACTCTGCCCCTTTGGATTTTAACTGCTTCCTGTTTTACTTTCCACTCCAGAGAGCTCTCTTTCTCTGTCAATGTTTTAAAAGTATAATGTTAAAAAAAAATAGTCAACGTTTTCTGATAACTGTCCCGGAGTGACGGCTTGGCAATCGGATTCGGATCGGGATCCGGTCTCGGGTTGTCACAGTTGTGGTATGAGAGCGACAAGGTTTTAAAACCGATTCTGTGAAATGTCTGACTGCGTAACCCGCCACGTGAGATCGCTCCACCAACTGTAAGAGTTTATATTCCCGTGAAAGTTCTGTTTATTAAGTTAGGTTATTCTATTTATAGGGTTTTTTAGAAATGGTGAGAGGACATCAGGAAGAGTCAAGTGAAAGTTCTCGGGCCATTGACAGATTAACCGAGCTGGTGGGGGTACAGTCCAGCATGGTGGAACGCATGATGGCAAGAGAAGATGACAGGAATAATAACCATGTCAATAATAATAACCCTGCAAATGCTTCATTTGATGGATTGTCTACAGACCCGACCCGTGCTGAAACCTGGATTCGAACGATGGAGAAGATGTTCGGTTATGCAGAAGTAGAAGACAACAAGAAGGTCATTTGCGCCACGTTCTACCTCACCGAAAGTGCTGGATTTTGGTGGGACACAGTGAAGTCGGCTACAGTGGCACTAAGCTGGGAAGGATTTACGAAGATCTTCTACGAGAAGTACTTTGATCGGGGAGTGAGGAAGGAAAAGTTGCTTGAATTCTCCCGACTACGACAATATGGGTCAGTGGCCGAATATGTTCAGAAATTTGAGTCATTATCCCGATATGCAACACACCTGGTGGCCACCGATGAGAATAAGGTGCACCAGTTTATTCAAGGGTTGAAACTGGACCTTTTACGTGGAATCACAACCGGAGGCTTTGACGAGGCACCGTATACAAAAGTGGTGGCCAAGGCCTATCAGCTAGAGGCCTTAGAGATGAAGTCTCAGAGACAGAGGGATTCAACAAGAGGGGTTATTCAAAATATTCCTCAGCAACAACAACAACAAAGGGGTCAAAACCTGCAACCGCAACAGCAACAAAACAGGGGCATTAAGAGGCCCAATGAGACTCTCACTTACCAATATAAGGGAAAGAGACCGATGGGGGCTCCTCAACTTTTAGAATGCCGCGATGCCATAAACCTCACAGAGGAGAGTGCAGACTTGCTACTGGCGCTTGTTTTCGATGTGGCAAAGGAGGCCATCAAATTCGGGATTGCCCAATGCCCGACACCAGAACAGGTCAAGCCGTGCCGAGAGTGTTTGCAATGATGGAAGATGATGATGATGCAGCTCAGCATACGACAATTACTGGTATGATTTCTATGTGTGATGCAACCGCATACACCCTGTTAGACACGGGGGCCACACATTCATTTGTGGCCAGGGATTTTGTAGATAAGGAGAGGTTAAGAGTATTGCCGTCGGATCAGCCCTTCACCATTATGCTACCGTCCGGAGAGTTTATGCACTCCGAGCTGGTGGTAAGGGGTGATATAGTGTCAGTGGGAGACCAGAAGTTGTATGCTAACCTCATCGTTATCGGGATGAAGGGATACGATGTTATTCTGGGGATGGATTGGCTGTTTAGACATCATGCCACCATCAACTGCAGGTCCGGGCTCGTGACTTTTAAGCGCCCGAATGAAGTAGAGTTTTCCTATCAGGCAGTACCGAGGAAACATCGTATACCGGTTATATCTTCCTTGAAAGCTCAACGGCTGATGAAGTCAGGGTGCGTCGGATTTCTGGCCCATGTGTTGGACGTTCAAAGGCAAGGTGAGGTGGAACTTCAAAATATTCCGGTAGTACGAGACTTCTCAGAGGTTTTCTTAGACGACTTACCGGGATTGCCACCTGATCGTGAAATTGAGTTTGAAATTGACGTATATCCAGGTGCGGAACCAGTATCGAAGAATCCGTACCGTATGGCACCAATTGAATTGAAGGAATTGAAGGCTCAGCTGAAGGAGTTGGTAGACAAGGGTTTTGTACGCCCTAGTTTCTCTCCGTGGGGTGCTCCCGTCCTGTTCGTTAAGAAGAGGGATGGGTCCCTACGGATGTGTATTGACTACTGTGAGCTGAACAAGTTGATTATCAAGAATAAGTACCCGTTGCCGAGAATCGATAGTTTATTTGACCAGCTACAAGGAGCTCGGGTATTTTCTAAGATTGACTTTACGCTCCGGTTATTACCAGTTGAAGGTCAGAGCTGATGATATTCCAAAGACCGCCTTCAGGACCCGGTACGGACATTACGAGTTCTTGGTGATGTCGTTCGGGTTGACTAATGCCCCCGCGACATTTATGGACTTGATGAATAGGATATTCCAGGAGTTTTTGGACAAATTTGTAATCGTCTTCATCGACGACATCCTGGTTTATTCTCGGAACGAGGAAGAGCATAAAGAGCACTTGGCAATTGTGCTATCAACTCTGAGGCAGCATCAATTATTTGCCAAACTATCAAAATGTGAATTCTGGCTGAGCAGGATTAATTTCCTAGGCCACGTGGTATCTGCTGAAGGAGTGTCTGTTGACCCGGCCAAAATTGAGGCTGTAAGAGACTGGCCAAGGCCGAGGAATGCAAGCGAGGTACGAAGCTTTATCGGACTAGCTGGCTATTATAGGAAATTCATCAAGGGATTTTCTGTGATAGCGAAGCCTATGACCAGCTTGACGAGGAAGGAAATCAAGTTCAAGTGGTCCGAAGCATGTGAGGTGAGCTTTCAGACGCTTAAACAAAAATTAACCACTGCTCCTCTATTAGTATTGCCGATTGAAGACGAAAAATTCAGCGTATATTGTGATGCTTCCAAGATTGGATTGGGGTGTGTACTAATGCAAGAGGGGAAAGTTGTAGCATACGCATCCCGACAATTGAAAAACCACGAGCAAAATTACCCTACTCATGACCTCGAGTTAGCGGCTGTTGTATTTGCGTTGAAAGTATGGAGACAACATCACCTATATGGACAATCATGTGAGGTGTTTTCTGACCACAAGAGTTTGAAGTACCTCTTTACTCAGAAAGAGTTGAATATGAGGCAGAGGTGGTGGTTAGAGTTTGTAAAAGACTATGATGTGGAAATTAAATACCATCCTGGTAAGGCTAATGTGGTAGCTGATGCACTGAGCAGGATGCCAGCTACTATGCAACCAGTTATGTCGGCCGTATCAATGCCTTTGAGGACGAAGATACAGAAGTTTGATATGGAAATAGTTTCTGGTCTATCGGCCATACTAGCGGACTTAACCCTATGGCCCACCGTCCTGGACCGAATTAAGGAGGCCCAGAGGACCAATTCAAAGGAGATGGTTGATATTGTGAGCAAAATACCAATGGCTTCATCCGATTTCAGTTATTCGAGAGATGATATTCTTAAGTTCAGAGATAGATGGTATGTTCCGAAAGATGAAGAGTTACAAAAGAACATCTTGTCGGAAGCTCACTCATCTCCTTTCTCTATGCATCCTGGAAGCACAAAGATGTATCAATACTTAAAACTTCACTTTTGGTGGCCAAATATGAAGAATGAAGTGGCCAAGTATGTGGAGTCTTGTATGATATGTCAACGGGTCAAAGCTGAACATCAACGACCAAGTGGGACGCTTCAGCCTCTTCCGATTCCCAAATGGAAATGGGAGAACATTACAATGGACTTTGTTGTTGGCCTGCCAAGAACAGTTAAAGGCCATAATAGCATATGGGTCATAGTAGATAGATTGACGAAGTCGGCCCATTTCCTACCTGTGAAGACGACATTCTCCATGGATCAGTATGCTGAGCTATATATTAGTGAGATTGTTAAGCTGCATGGTATTCCGGTGTCGATTGTTTCGGACCGGGATCCCAGATTCACTTCCAGGTTTTGGAGAAGTTTGCAAAACTCCCTGGGTACCAGGTTGGATTTCAGCACGGCATTTCATCCGCAGACTGACGGACAATCTGAGAGAACAATCCAAACGCTGGAGGATATGTTAAGGGCGTGCGTGCTGGAATTTAATGCTCCTTGGAGTAGGTATTTGCAACTCGTGGAATTTGCTTACAACAATAGCTATCAAGCTACAATTGGGATGATGCCTTATGAAGCTCTTTACGGCCGGAAGTGTAGATCCCCATTGTATTGGGATGAGGTCAGAGAAACCAAGCTTATCGGCCCCGAAATATTACAGCAGATGTCCGAGGTGATGGCTGCTATAAAACAAACGAATAAAAACTGCTCAGAGTCGACAGAAGAGTTATGCGGACCATCGAAGAAGAGACTTAGAGTTCGTTGAGGGCAATGAGGTATTCTTGAAAGTGTCGTCTTTCAAGGGCGTAATGAGATTCGGTAAAAAATAGTCACCGTTTTCTGATAACTGTCCTGGAGTGATGGCTTGGCAATCGGATTCCGATCGGGATCCGGTCTCGGGCTGTCACAGATGAAATATATCCTGTTACAGTTGCCAACGTCGAAAAAGAGACCGAGTAAACATGGACGTGGTTTTTGGAACTTTTGAAATTGGGAGTCGGATGGACTATTGTTTCAGATCGACAAAAGATATATTGTTTTATTAAATTATTTGTGGTGTAATTAAAGTTTGTAACTAACTTTGTTTTAATATAATGCTGTGGATGAGAAATTTAAAGAAGCTGAACACCACTTCAAACTTTAAAGGGTTGTTTCGAGGGAGAGCACACAGAGAGGCGATGTGGAAGGCAGCTAGGGCACCCGCAAGATGTCATTTCGAATTAGAAATAAGAAAATTACATGAGTTAGCATGGCTGCCCACAAATGGCTTTGAGGAGAAGAGCCTAGATATTGGGCTAGTCATCCATTATCTCTGATTCCCAAGTGCGAAATTGACTTAAATAATTTGTGCAAGTCATTCAATGTACTTATATTGCCAGCTAAGGACAAACCGATCCTCACCATGTTCGAGACGATCCGAACGTACATGATGACTCGCATCGTTAAAAAATTTAAGAAGATGACCTAATTAACGACCCTCCTGTGTCTCCAAATATATAAAAAACTTGACAAGCAAGTAGATGTAGCTAGAAATTGGAGCCCTACGCTTGGGGGAGGTTCATGATTTGAGGTGAGCAACGGCAACGAATAATTCATTGTCGACATGAATGCGTGGGTGTACGAATGCACCAGGTGGACGCTTACTAGAATCCCGTGTGTCCATGTCATTTCATGTATCTATTTCTTGAGAGTGGAACCAGAAATTTATGTGCATCTATACTATCGCCAGGTGACTTTCCTGTAGATGTACTCCAATTTTATTTAACCCGTGAGCGACCAATTAATGTGGCCAGATGCGCCAGATAGGGAGAACTCTTCTCTCCCAAAAGATATCGCCAATCTGGTAGGCCCAAGAAGACAAGAATGTGAGATGTCGATGAGCCGGCAGCTAGTAAGCAGAACTCAAAGATGTCGTGTGATATATGTCGGTAGTATGGGCATAATAGTCGCACTTGTCCTAACTGAGGATCCATTTTAGGCACTGCTGCTTCCCAAGGCACGTTTATGGGTTACAACACAAATGAAGAGACACAAGTACAGTTCTAAACATTTCGCTCATAAACACGTTGTCATTCTTTTTTAATATAGTTTTTATTATGTGCAAGAATTTACGACGCGCGGCCGAGGCAGGAGTAGAAGAAATTGGCTGTTGTAATTTGTGTTGGATTTTATCTATGTTCATGTAATTTAAAGGTTTTTTCAAATTATAATTGTTTAAATTAGTTTAAATAAATATTAATTATTTACTTAAATAACAATTTAAATACAACAAATAATTTGAATAAAATAATTAATTAATTATTTTATGTATTGTACATTAATTAATTAAAATTCATAATTTGATTTGAATATATTAATTGGTTAATAAGGTGAATAAAGTAATTATATTAATTAAAATTTATTTACTACAAATTAATTTGGATACATTACTTAATTAATTTATTTACTACAAGATAATTTGAATGCATTAATAAATTAATTACTTTACTACAAAATAATTTGAATAGATAAATTAAGTAATTAATTTTTTTTTATATTTTATACATTAAACATTACTTTATTTGAATACATTAATTATATTATTCAAATTAATTAAATTGCATACAACTATAATTAATTAATTATTTTATTTTATTTAAAATAAAATAAATAAAAAATTGGGTAGAGTTTCGTTTGTTTTATGACTCTCCCATAGTTATCTTCAAATAGTTCCTGCAAATTCAAATAATATATATATACTCAAACAGTTCTAGTAAAGTACAAAAAATAAAGTACATCACATTCAAATAAAAGTACATCAAATAAAATACAAAATATAAAGTAAACAACTCTGGTGGTATATCGTCGTCGTTGTCTCTGTTCGTTATCCAATCCTCATTCTCAATGACCTCTCTAATGGACTCACTGAAATAGTCATGTGCCTCAACCACCTTCTTCTGGCCCACGGTCAGCTCCTCCACCTTGCCTATGAGGAACTCAATCCTCTACTCCATCTGCCGAAGCATCTTGCTACCGCTCTTGATGCATCTTTCGCTCCTCCTCATGCATCTATTGTCGCTTCTGCTGCATATGTTACTCCTCCTCATGTATCTGTTGCATCATTTCCCAGCTACTGCCAACCTGAGGGGCAATTGGTGGCGCCGTCGCAGTGGCGGGGGCGTCCTCCTCCATCGGAGCATCTTGAGCTGTATCGTCCCTGTGCTCTCCCTTTAGCATCCAACACCCGGCGACATTGACTAGGCCCATTTGAGATAAATGAAGTCTGTCAAATACATCTAAGCCTCGTGGAGCTCTCAACTTGCTCTCCCACGGGCAGATCAACCTGTGATCACTGCACGAGCTTTCAAATCAATGTACCATACAGCAGATTTTTGTTGCGTGTCCGCGCGATCTTTTGTATGTGCCCTAAAATCATGAACCCGGGGTCGAAGACCATGCCGCTATACATCTTCTCCATCACATAGAGATCCATCCAGTTAACCAGATCTCTATGGCCATCCCTTGGCAGCAGGGTGTGGCTGATAAGGTTGTGAACAACTTGAGCTTTGGCGTTCAACTCCTTTGATTTTGGTTTGGTGAATTTTTCAATGTCCGAATTACGATGAATCTATCTAAGAAACTACAATCCCTCTGGTGTTCTAGTAAAATCAGACTCTCGAGAAGCGTGATAGTATCCTCTCTTCAGTAAATCCCAGCAACTCGTTCACCTGGCTTCCCCAAAAGCTAATATATTTACCACATACATACGACTTCATACACCCCTCCCTCCCAGTGTTGGTCAAGTTTGCATAAAATAAGCAAACAACTTGGTCACAGGTGTCTCCTGCATGTTGTACAGCCTTTGCAAGCCAATCCTATCAAACATCTCCTGGATCTGCAAAGACTCCTAACTAGTGAAGTTGACAGCCTTTCCATAAATAATTGGTCGGATTGACATATCCCAATCGAACCTCTTTTTACACTTCTCGCTTCAAAAATCCATCGAGAAATAACCATGCGGTGGTCGCGGCACTTCATCTGAAGGACCTTGTAACGAAGATCCTTGATTTACTACTAGCCGATTTGATGGTGGTCTCCAATTTGATGGGCCAACTTGTGTCCAGGGGTGAGGATGTTTGAACAAAATTTTGGGGCCCATTTCACAAAGTGGCCTCGAATTTTTAGAAATATTGCCTCGGATTTGAGAGGAAAGGCTCGGGTTCAGGGATTTTCAGCAATTAACAAGGAAGAAAGAGGGGTGGGTGAAATTCCACGTATACATCATTATCACAGCAAAACTATTAACACTAATAAGTCGAGTGGTCAACGAGGGAGTGTGAAGAACATTTAAGAGACGAAATGGTTTAGGAGAAGAAGATATAGAAGAATTCCCAACAGCAGAAATGGAGAGCGATGTACCATTTGTAGCAAGAACATGATTCTTGACCAATTTAGGAATGCGCTGACTGAAGATCACTGTGCTGAGGTGTAAAGTGCTGAGTGGCGTCAAAATCAAAAAGCCACGTGAATGGTGAGTATGAAAGGTTAACTTGTTCGGGAAAAATAAGAGGCGTTGCATCAGTATTGCAGTGGAGGTTTGTAGGAGGCATTAAGGCGATAATAGCATACTGTTGCTGTGTGACCAAATTTAAGACAGATTTCGTAGTTGGGTTTGTGAGAAGTCAGGTTTCCAATGTCAGTTGGTTAGTGTTGGTTTGCCAAGGATCTCATTGTATTTTGGAGACAGACTAGAAGGAGGAGGAGGAGCAAGAAACCTTGGATCTGGAGCTGGATAGGAGAACTTCAATGAGCGACCAAGAGCAAGAGATGAGACATGAAGAGAGGAGGGAGACATGCACTGCTGATGAAAAGAGAGATTAATTCATAGGAGAAGAGATGGTTGTTGTCCCAAGGGAAATTCCATCAAACAAATCTAGTTTAACTATGTTAGGATTTGCACAATTGGCAAGGATTCAGGAATTGTTCTAGATCTTGCTAGTTAGGTTTTCTTTTGCACGTTGGGATGTTTAATTTAGATTTTTCACCAAATATTGATTTTCAAAATCAAATTTAAGGGAACTTGATTTTGATTTTGTAAAATTTTAGGGATTTCAATTTCTTTCCTTAAATTATTAGGATGGTACAAAAATGTACAACAAAAAATTTTCAGATTCTCCAACCGATTGATCACAGTGATAGAATTACAGCAAATTAGCGCACATGACTCGATAACGGCTGCATTATATCGTCTCCTTGCAGATAAAAGTAAATCATATGATCTTGATGAACACCAGTGAAACAGAAAAACTGAGCTAAATAAATAAATTTTATAAATTTTTAAACTATGGTGTTCTCGACGAAATTTCTTCGAACAGATATTGTGTAACACCCGGCATTTTACCTATGTAATTATTTTCCCGAACTATTAAGTGGGATTAATTCAATATTAATACAAAGTATGTTTAGTTGGAAACCAAAACGAATGAGTTCATATTGAATTGGATAATGAGATAAAGACCAAACAAAAGGGTAACTAAACAAACAAGCTAGTTGGTAATGGATGGAGGGGTAAATTGGGAAGAAATTAAGGTTGGTGGGAAGTAAGCCAATGGATGATTGCCAAGTGGCAACTTGTTGAGGAAGCTAAGTTCATCCTCCTACGTGAATTTTCACTCACTTCTCTGCTTCCTCCCATCTCTCTCGGCTTTCTCTCTTCCAGGCGATTGAAACAAAACTTTCACGCTTTGTTTCTCCTGTATTTTCCCGTCTTCTTCAGAAAAGGTGAGCATCTTTTAATGCTAACAAATTTGGATGAGTTTAATGTGAGTTTTTACCGAAGTTTAGGGTTTCGGTATTTGGTGAAAACTCACTGTTTTTTTTTGGATGAAAACACGTTGGTGTGTTTTCTAAAGAGTTGAAATGTGTTTGCTGCATATTCTGCATGATTTTAGTTAGCATTTGTAGCGTGTTTAAATTCTGTACATGCATGCTACAGGTCCGAGTTTTCTTTCCAGAGACATCCAAGTTTTCAACCCTCCAGAAAACAGGTAAGTTCATAACCGTAGGTTAGCCCTTATGGCCCTACATCTCGGAGGTACTAGGTTTTCTGTTCTGTCGGGTTGTTTTAGGTAGAAGAGTTAGAGTTATGTTCTGAAATGTCTGGCTTTAATTTATCTTCTGCTGTCTATTGTTTTATTCTGTTATCTGTCAGTTAAAGTTCAGGCATCGTTCATGCATACACTGTTTTCCTGAAAAATTCATGCAAAAATCGATTTCTGTACACTGTTTGAAATTAATAAGATAAAATCCGACTGAAATGTACCAGGTTAAGTGTGGGACGGGGACTGGCCCCTCTGGTTTTATCCCTCCCTGGGAATCTGGAAATATTGTCCCTGGCAAGGACCCTCTGGTTTTATCCCTCCCTGGGAATCTGAAAACTGCCGTGCCTGATAGTGCACCTACTGAACCAGTTCCCCTATAAGCCCCACTTAATTCTTCTGCCACTGAAATGTAAAGTTCTGTTCTGTCACTGTATTCTGAAAACTGCATGCATAGCATTTTGCATCACTGCATACTGATTTATGATCTTACTGAGCTTTAGGCTCATAGATGAACTCTCTGATGTAGGTACTGAATTTGAAACCGAGGACCCTGTTCCTCAAAATGATGATCTAATGTAGAGGGTGGATCGAACTCATGGGGAGGATTGCGGAAGCCAGACAAATTCTGTTCCGAGGTTTAAGTTTTAAAGTATAGTCAGTATCTGTAAAATCTTCTGGAAATTCTGGTTCTGTTGTAAAAACTCTGTAAAAAAAAAAAACCTCCGTTTTGGGAAAGTCTGCAAATATATGTTAGGTTAAGTACTGATCCTCAGATTTTAAAACAATGTACAGATTCTGATGTCTAGATTTGAAAACTACTGTATTTGACAGTTGAGTTATATTCTGAATGTTTCTGAATTTGTTTGGGAACATTTTCTGTTGGTTTGTTTGTGCATGGACGAATTCTGGTTTTAGAGCAATCCATGCAGTTTGTTTTCTTAAACCCCTGTTACTTGTAGAGCATGATTCAAAACTTCGTTTGAAATCGGGTTTTTGAAGGTTTGAAAACTGTGTGCCTTCTGTTTTCATGTTTCCTGTCAGTAGGTATTTCCGTTAAAAGTTGTCAAAGTTTGCCTACAGAACTGTATCTGCCGATCAGTTCTACCGATGCCTTAAATTCACTTCTACCGTTGCTTTAGGAACCACTTCTACCGCTGGTTAATGTTCACTTCGGTAGATGTCCCTTGGTGAAAATCTCCTGTCTTCAAAACTATGTCTTCTGATTATTTATACCGGTAGGAATTTTGCCTGCATCTACCGCTAAGTAATGTGCTATTTTTATTTCATTTCTACCGCTGTTTTTTACTTTACTTCTACCGATGCCCCTTTTTAATCCATTTCTACCGCTGCCCGCTGCCCGAATTTCTTTAGAAATCACTTCTACCGCTGACCGTTTAAAGTCACCTCTCCCGCTGTTGTCTTTTAAATTTACATCTTCCGATGACGTCATCCACATCTACCGAATGACGTCATCTATTTTGTCTTATTTAATCCACCGGTGAGTAGTACAATTCCGTCTGTTTTAAACTTCATCTACCGGTTGACGTCATCACCTTCTGCCAGTTTCGTTTAGTACCTGTATCTTCCGGTTGACGTCATTCATCTTCCGGCTGACGTCATCCGTTATGTCTCATTCAATCCACCGGTGAACTCAATTCTGTTTGAAGTTCACATCCACTGATTGACACTGTGCATCTTTTGTCTTATCTGAATCTACCGATGCACTTTTAAACTAAGTCACCGCCAGCCTTATGCCTATGTTTTCCTGCTTTATTTCCTGTTTATTCTGTTTATCTGTATATTCTGCTCACATCTTCCGCCTGAAATTTCTGTTTTATTCCACTTCTACATTTAAGTTTATTTCTGTTTTCTGCTTCACCCGAGAACTCTCTCTCTCTCCCTGTAAATCTTTTCTGTTACTCACTGTAGTTTCTTCTTCTCTGTAAGGTTACATTTTAGGGTTTGCGATGACAGTACACGTTTTCTGTCATTCGATTCTGTTTTCTGTTAAAGTTTTTTTAAAAGTTCAGTCGTTAAGGTTTCCTGTCTTTCCGTTTCTGTAATTCTGTTTGCCCCTAGTTTAAAAGTATTATGTAAAAAAAAAATAGTCACCGTTTCTGTTAATTGTCCCGAAGTGATGGCTCCGATCCCGAACCCCGATCGGGTTCGGTTTTGGGCTGTCACATATTGAATACTGTCTACTTTGAAGAGGTCTTTAGATAAATGAAAAAAAAAAGCCGGAGGTAGAGAGTAAACGCGATGAGAAGTGCAAATTAGAAAGACGAAACTCAAAAACAAATGAAAATTTGTAAACATAAAGCTTATTGATCTTCGAATCATAATACCTACCGAAAAAATGAAGAAAAAAAGTATGAAAGTAATCATACTAGCAGAAACTGAAAATACAAACTTACCAAGCTTCGACCAATCTGTGCAGAACAAAGTTCGTTGAAGTTTGAACACGAGTGAGAAAGAGAGAGAGAGAGAGCGCTGGCGTCATATTTATAGTAATTGAAAATGGGCCTCAAAAGTTGGCTTGGGCATAACATTCGAACAAGAGGCCGACCTTTAAATATAATATGTTGAAAAAGTTATAGTTTTTTTTTTTCAAAAAATAAATATAAAAATTAAACATTAAGTTCATTTAACTATGATTTTTTAAAAAAATATACTTTTAAAATTACAATATAAAACAATTGAGTAATGTTATATTCTTATTCTTTATTCTTACTTTTTGACGTATCAAACATTGATTTTTGTTATTAATTATTTGAGAATAAATGTAGAATTACTTTAAAAAAATTTCTAAATTTTGCCTCATTTAAAGTTGCCTTGTGTTCACCCAGGATAAGAATACAACAACCCTACGTTGTATGTTGATGTTGGTAAGGTCTGACGATTAAACGTTTTTCTAGTCACATGACATTTTTTTTCTATAATAAATAATCAACTAATTACATAACTTGTTTTAGATAGAAAATGAGAAATAGAAAAGGGATATGCATAGTATGTTTTGGCCTTTTTTTAGCTCAATCAATCTTCACCTACATCTCAGGACTTCTTCTCATCATTCAATTCCAATCACATGCAATGATTCTTTGCACTGAATTTCATAAAAGAACTAAAAAAATTAGCATTTCTAATACTTCCCTTTTTGTTAATGCAAATAAATGATAGAAAAGAATATAATATCACACATTGAAATGTTACATTTAATAATGAATTAAACTATAATTTGAACTATGTCGGGGGTTAATAATTTGAACTATGTAACGCCAAAGTCCAAGAGATTTACTTTATTCCCCCTAACATAGTTCAAATTATAATTTAATTGTAACACCCGACATTTTGGCCATGTAATAATCTGTTGAATTACTGTATGGATTTAAGTTGCCATAAATACAATAACAATTTCATTGTAAAATGTTGGAGCATTTAGTGAGGGGAGAACAAAACTAATGTGTAACTAAACTAAACACTAAGTTTAAAATGCATGGAAGGGTAAATTGGAGAGAAATTAAGGTTGGTGGGAGATAGCCAATGGTTGAGTGACATCTGGCGACTTGATGAAGAAGCTAAATTCTTCTTCCTACGTGAAACCCTCTTCACTACTCTGCTCTGCTCTCTCTCCAATCTCTTCTCGGCATTCTCTCTTCTTGTCGACAAGCAACCATCGAAGATTTACTTCGATCTCCTCAGATCTTCTCCTGCTCCTCTGCTAAGATAAACATATACTAATGCTAACGAGTCTGGACAAGTAAAAGTATGTGTTTGCCGAAGTTTTAGGTTAAGTTATTTTGAAGAAAACTCTCGGTTTTTGTATGGAAACACACTGGTTGTTTTCTACAAATCTGAAATGAGTCTGCTGCATAATTTCCAAGTTATTGTTAACAATTGCAGCATTGTTTACCTCTCTACGTGCATGTTACAGATCTGTCTATTCCGAGACTTTCCAGCTAACTGCATCGAGGATAACAGGTAAGTTCATACGCATAGATTCGACCCTTAGGGCCCTACATCACGGAGGTACTAGGTTTTCTGTTCTGTCGAGTTGTTTTGGGTAGAAGAGTTAGAGTTATGTTCTGAAATGTCTGGCTTTGATTTACTTTCTGTTGTCTTATTTCTGCTGTCTGCCTGTTTAAGATTAAGCAGCGTTCATGCATACACGTTTTCTCTGAAAGACATGCAAATGTTTTCTGTACACTGTTTGAAACTAAATAACATAAAATCTGACTGAAATGTATCGGTTAAGTGCGGGACGGGGACTGGCCTACTATTTCTGTTCTGAAAATCTGTTGTGTCTGTCGTGCACTGCCTGTTCCCCTATAAGCCCCACTTATACCCCTCTGCCACTGAAACGTAATGAAATGTTCTGTCACTGTATTCTGAAAACCGCATGCATAGCATATGCATCACTGCATTTAGCTCTGATATGTCTTACTGAGTTTTAGACTCATAGGTGAACTCTCTGATGTAGGTACTGAACCCAAAAATGAGGACTTTGTGCCTCAGTCTGATGAATAGGTGGCTGGTGGTTCGAGCTCCCGGGGGTGATTGCTGCAGCCAGACATAATTTTCTGTTTTGAGGTTTAAGCTTTTAAAGTATAGTCAATATCTGTAAAGCCTTCTGGAAGTTCTAGTTTTGTGTAAAACTCTGTAAAAACTCCTCTTTTGGTAAATTCTGCAGTTGCATGTTAGGTTCCGTACTGATTCTGAAGTTTTTCCTTTAAAACAATGTACAAGTTCTGAGGTCTCAGTTTTAGAAACCACTGTATTTGACAGTTAAGTTTATATTCTAAAGTATTCTGGAATTGTTTAGAATTGGGTATTGAAGGTGCACAACTTTCATGCCTTCTATTTGTGCTGTATTAGACAGATGAATTATGTTCTGAGGTATTCTGGAAATTGTCTGGGATACTTTTCCTCTTTTAGGGCTTGCATGGATTTTTACCTGATTTTTGAGATACTCATGCAGTCTGTTTTTCTTGGTTTTCTGATATGTTCAAAATCATGCTGTGAAGTGCTTTGTTTTCCTGAAGTGTGAAGTTTGCAAATTCTCTGTTTAAACGACTTCTGTTTTTAAGTGATCCTGTCAAAAGTTGCCAAATTCTACCCCTTTTAAACTACATCTTCCGATCACGTTCACTGCTGTTTTAAGTGTACATCCACCGATAGTTACTGTTCACATTTTGTCTTATTACATCCACCGGTGAACTCAATTCTGTTTGTAGTTCACATCCACCGGTTATCACTGTTCATCTTTTGTCGTATCTGCATCTACTGCCAAACAGTAATTCTGTTTTAGGTTTTGCTCCTGCCGATTTCGTTTATTGCCTGCATCTTCCGGTGACATCATCCATCTTCCGGCTGACGTCATCACCTTCTGCCGATTTCGTTTACTATCTGTATCTGTCGATGACATCATCACATCTTCTGATGACGTCATCACACATTCCGATTACGTCTACTGCCTATATCTGCCGATGACGTCATCTAATTTGTCTTATATAATCCACCGGTGAGTAGTGAAATTCCTGATCATTCTGTTTATTTATTTTCTTCGCTACTTCTTCTCTTCTGTTATCCATTTCCGAAGTGTCCATGGTTTCTGTTATATACTGAAGTCTTCCACAGTATGTTTCTTTCCCAGTTAAGTTCTCTTTAATGTCCCTGTCTTCCTGCTTTCCTTCTGTCACTCTTCCTGCGGTTCGGTTTTCTCCTGCTATCCATTATTTAAATCTGATTGGCTTTCAACTGCAGAGAACTCTCTCTCTGTAAATGTTTTAAAAGTTTAATGTACAACAAAATATAGTCCCTGTTTTTTTTTTGTTATCTGTCCCGGAGTGATGGCTCCAATCCCGGACACCGATCAGGTTCGGCTTTGGGCTGTCACAGTTGTGGTATCAGAGAGACAATGTTTTAAAATCGATTCTGTGAAATGTCTGACTGCGCAACTTGCCATGTGAGATCGCTCCACCAAATGTAAGTGTTTAAAAAGTTCTGTTTATTAAGTTAGGTTATTCTGTTTATAAGGTTTATTAGAAATGGTGAGAGGACATCAAGAAGAGTCAAGCGAAAGCTCTCGAGCCATTGACCGACTAACCGAACTGGTGGGTGCACAGTCACGCATGGTTGAACGCATGATGGCCAGAGAAGATGATAGAAACAATAACCATGGGAATAACAATCGTGATAATGCACCGCGAGACAACAGTGGAGACAGATTCCGGCGACTCCAGCCGCCTTCATTTGATGGACTGTCTACAGACCCGACCCGTGCTGAGACCTGGATTCGAACAATGGAGAAGATGTTCAGTTATGCAGAAGTAGAAGACAGCAAGAAGGTTATTTGCGCCATGTTCTATCTCACCGAAAGTGCTGGATTTTGGTGGGACACAGTACGGCCGACTACTGTGGCATTGAGCTGGGAAGGGTTCACGAAAACCTTCTACGAGAAGTACTTTGACCGAGGAGTGAGGAAGGAAAAGTTGCTTGAGTTCTCTCGGCTGCGACAGTACGGGTCAGTGGCAGAATATGTTCAGAAGTTCCAATCATTATCCCGATATGCAACACACCTGGTGGCCACTGATAAGAACAAGGTGCACCAATTCATCCAGGGTTTGAAGCTGGACCTTTTACGAGGGATTTCATACGGAGGATTTGATGAGGCTCCGTACACGAAGGTGGTGGCCAAGGCTTACCAGTTAGAAGCTTTGGAAATGAAATCTCAGAGACAAAGGGATTCATCAAGGGAGATTATCCGAAATGCCCCTCAACAACAACAGCAACAAAGAGGTCAGAATTTACAACCTCAACAGCAGCAGAACAGGGGCATCAAGAGGCCTAATGAAACCATCATTTATCAAGACAAGGGGAAAAGACCAATGGGGGCTCCTCAACTTTCAGTATGCCCGCGATGCCAGAAGCCGCACAGAGGAGAATGCAGACTTGCTACTGGCCAATGTTTCCGATGTGGTAAAGTAGGCCATCTTGTTCGGGATTGCCCAATGCGCGACACCAGAACAGGCCAAGCCGTGCTGAGAGTGTTTGCAATGATGGAGGATGTTGATGATGCTGATCTGCATACAGCAATTACAGGTACAATTATAATATGTGATGCACCAGCTTATACCTTGTGCGACACGGGGGCCACACATTCGTTTGTGGCAGGGGACTTCGTAGTTAGACAGAAGGTTAATTGTACGTCGTCAGATCAGCCCTACAGCATTATGCTACCGTCCGGAGAGTTTATGCACTCCGAGCAGGATGCATCGGATTTCTTGCCCATGTAGTAGATGTTCAAGGGCAAAGTGAGGTTGGACTTCAAAATATTCCGGTAGTCCGAGACTTCTCAGAGGTTTTCTTAGATGACCTACCGGGATTGCCACCTGATCACGAAATTGAGTTTGAAATTGACGTCTATACAGGTGCGGAACCAGTATCGAAGAATCCGTACCGTATGGCACCAATTGAGCTGAAGGAATTGAAGGCTCAGCTGAAAGAGTTGGTGGACAAGGGTTTTGTGCACTCCAGTTTCTCTCCATGAGGTGCTCCCGTCTTGTTTGTCAAGAAGAAGGATGAGTCCCTACGGATGTGTATTAACTACCGTGAGCTGAACAAGTTGACGATCAAGAATAGGTACCCGTTGCCGAGAATCGATGATTTATTTGACCAACTACAAGGGGCTCGGGTATTCTCTAAGATCAATTTGCGCTCCGGTTATTACCAGTTGAAGGTTAGGGCTGATGATATTCCGAAGACCGCCTTCAGGACCCGGTACGGGCATTATGAGTTCTTGGTGATGTCGTTCAGGTTAACTAATGCTCCGGCAGCATTTATGGACCTAATGAACAGGATATTCCAAGTTGTCTTGGATAAATTTGTGATCGTTTTCATCGACGACATTCTGGTTTATTCCAGGAGTGAGGCCGAACATGAAAAGCACTTGGCTATTGTACTGTCAATCCGAAAGCAGCATCAATTATATGCCAAACTATCAAAGTGTGAATTCTGGCTGAGCAGAATTAATTTCCTAGGCCATGTGGTGTCGGCACAAGAAGTGTCCGTGGATCCAGCCAAGATTCTGGCAGTGAAGGAATGGCCAAGACCGAGAAGTGCCAGTAAAGTACGGAGTTTTATCAGATTAGCTGGTTATTACAGAAAGTTCATCAAGGGATTCTCTGTGATAGCAAAGCCTATGACCAGCTTAACGAGGAAGGACATCAAGTTCAAGTGGTCTGAAGCTTGTGAGCTGAGTTTTCAAACACTTAAGCAGAAATTGACTACTGCTCCTCTATTAGTATTGCCAGTTGAAGACAGCAAATTCAGCGTGTACTGCTCAGAGTCGACAGAAGAGTTATGCGGACCATAGAAGAAGAGACTTAGAGTTCGCTGAGGGCGATGAGGTATTCTTGAAAGTGTCGCCTTTCAAGGGCGTAATGAGATTCGGTAAGAAAGGAAAGCTCAGCCCACGGTTCATTGGCCCATTTTCCATTTTGAAGCGTGTGGGAATCATGGCTTACAAACTACAGTTGCCAGCGTCAATGGATGGAGTTCACAATGTCTTCCATGTTTCGATGCTGAGAAAATGTGTACGAGATCCAACTCAGATCGTGAAACAGGTGGACTTTGATATCATGCCGACACTGATATATGAAGAAAGGCCCATACAGATACTGGATACCTCACTCAAAGTGCTGCAAAATCGTGTGGTCCCATTGGTGAAAGTGCTATGGTGCAACCACAATGTGGAGGAAGCCACATGGGAAAGACAAGCGGACGTTAGAGCACAATATTCAGACCTATTCGCTTAGGCAAATTTTGGGGACAAAATTTCTGTTAAGGTGGGTGGAATGTAACACCCGGCATTTTGGCCATGTAATAATCTGTTTAATTACTGTATGGATTTAAATTGCCATAAATACAATAACAATTTCATTGCAAAATGTTGGAGCATTTAGTGAGGGGAGAACCAAACTAATGTGTAACTAAACTAAACACTAAGTTTAAAATGCATGGAAGGGTAAATTGGAGAGAAATTAAGGTTGGTGGGAGATAGCCAATGGTTGAGTGACATCTGGCAACTTGATGAAGAAGCTAAGTTCTTCTTCCTACGTGAAACCCTCTTCACTTCTCTGCTCTGTTCTCTCTCCAATCTCTTCTCGGCATTCTCTCTTCTTGTCGACAAGCAACCATCGAAGATTTACTTCGATCTCCTCAGATCTTCTCCTGCTCCTCCGCTAAGGTAAACATCTACTAATACTAACGAGTCTGGACAAGTAAAAGTATGTGTTTGCCGAAGTTTTAGGTTAAGTTATTTTGGAGAAAACTCTCGATTTTTGTATGGAAACACACTGGTTGTTTTCTACAAATCTAAAATGAGTCTGCTGCATAATTTCCAAGTTATTGTTAACAATTGCAGCTTTGTTTACCTCTCTACGTGCATGTTACAGATCTTTCTATTCCGAGACTTTCCAGCTAACTACATCGAGGATAACAGGTAAGTTCATACGCATAGATTCGGCCCTAAGGGCCCTACATCCCTGAGGTACTAGGTTTTCTGTTCTGTCGGGTTGTTTTGGGTAGAAGAGTTAGAGTTATGTTCTGAAATGTCTGGCTTTGATTTACTTTCTGTTGTCTTATTTCTGCTGTCTGCCTGTTTAAGATTAAGCACCGTTCATGCATACACGTTTTCTCTGAAAGACATGCAAATGTTTTCTGTACACTGTTTGAAACTAACTAACATAAAATCTGACTGAAATGTACCGGTTAAGTGCGGGACGGGGACTGGCCTACTGTTTCTGTTCTGAATCTGTTCTGAAAATCTGTTGTGCCTGTCGTGCACCGCCTGTTCCCCTATAAGCCCCACTTATACCCCTATGCCACTGAAACGTAATGAAATGTTCTGTCACTGTATTCTGAAAACCGCATGCATAGCATATGCATCACTTCATTTAGCTCTGATATGTCTTCCTGAGTTTTAGACTCATAGGTGAACTCTCTGATGTAGGTACTGATCCTGAAAATGAGGACTTTGTGCCTCAGTCTGATGAATAGGTGGCTGGTGGTTCGAGCTCCCGGGGGTGATTGCTGCAGCCAGACATAATTTTCTGTTTTGAGGTTTAAGCTTTTAAAGTATAGTCAATATCTGTAAAGTCTTCTGGAAGTTCTGGTTTTGTGTAAAACTCTGTAAAAACTCCTCTTTTGGTAAATTCTGCAGTTGCATGTTAGGTTCCGTACTGATTCTGAGGTTTTTCCTTTAAAACAATGTACAAGTTCTGAGGTCTCAGTTTTAGAAACCACTGTATTTGTAACACCCGGCATCTTTGCCATGTAGATATTCCTTAAATTATTCAACGAGATTAATGGGAATAATCATGCAAGGTTTGTTTTTATTAATTTGCTAATGTTTCCAGTTGAATATGAATGATTCATGAAACCAAATGGTGAAACTAAATAGCAAATTAGTTAAAGACCAATGGAAGGGTAAAATAGAGAGAAATTAAGGTTGGTGGGAAATAGCCAATGGATGAATGCCATCTGGCAACTTGTTGAAGAAGCCATGTCTTCTTCCTTCCCTCCCGTTCTTCTCTTCATTCTGGCGTGAAACTCCCTCCTGTTTTCTCTCTTCCAGTCGACGAACAACTATCGAAGTTACTTCGATCTCCTCGGCTCCTTTCTGTTTTCCCGCTGAGGTAAATGTCTGGTTGAATGCTAACGAATTTGGACAAGTTTAATGCGAGTTTTCACTGAGATTTAGGGTTATTATTTTAGAGAAAACTCACTGTTTTTGGATGAAAACACGTTGGTGTGTTTTCTAAAGTGTTGAAACGTGTTTGCTGCATTTCCTACGAGATATTAGTTAGCATTTGTAGCGTGTTTGAATTCTGTACATCCATTTACAGATCCGAGCTTTACAGGGGCGTTCGGGCGCACTGCATTGCTGCAAACAGGTAAGTTCATGCATCTACGTTGGCCCTTAAGGCCCTACAACTTGGAGGTACTAAGCCTGGTTCGGGTAGATAGGTTTTAGGTTATGTTCTATGTTAAACCTGTTCCTGTTACATTCTATTCTCCCTGTTACATTTATTCTGTCATTATGAATGTCAAGTTGAGTATCATACTTATTCATGCATACACGTTTTCTGTAAAATCATGCAAATGTTTTCTGCACCGGTTTTGAAGTAAGTAAGATAAAATCCTGTAAAGAAAATGTATGGTTAAGTGTGGACGAGGACTGGCATCCTGTCAAGTACTCCTGTTATGTCCTGAAAGTGGCATGTACATCCTGTTGCGCCAGCTCCTCCTCCCACTTATACCTTCCTGTCCAGTGAAACTAAATGTGAAGTGATGTAATGTTCATGTATTTGAAACGTTCATGCACAGCATATGCACCATTGCATCTCATGTTCTTACTGAGCTCTAGGCTCATAGGTGAACTCCCTGTTGTAGGTACGGATCCCGTGGATGAGGACTTGGTGCCTCAGGCCGATGTGTAGGTTGCACTTGGCGGATCGAGCTCTCAGGGTTGGTTGCTGCAGCCAGACATATTTCTGTCCCGAGGTTTAAGTTTTTAAAGTAAAGTTCATGTGTGTAAACTCTACTGTGATTCTGCTGGTCTTGGTTTTAAAACTCTGTTGGGATTCTGTTGGAAATTTGGATAATGTATAAGTTTTGATGTTTAAGTTTTAAACCTCTGTATTTGACAGTTGAATTATGTTTCGAAGTATTCTGAAATTTGTTTGGAATATTTTCTGTTAGTCTGTGCATGGATAGTTTCTGGTTTTAGAGCTATCCATGCAGTTTGTTTTCTCGAACCTTTGTCATGTTGTCTGTCATGTTGTCAAATATGTTGTTTTAAAACTGTGTTTTGAAATCGGGTTTTTAATAAATTTTGAAGTTTTATGCCTTCTGTTGATATGTCATCCTGTTAAATGTTGTCAATCCAGTCATCCGCCCAGTTATATGCCTTAGTCATCCGCCCAGTCAAAGTCAATTCAGTCATCCGCCCAGTCAAAGTCAATTTAGTCATCCGCCCCAGTCAATTCAGTCATCCGCCCAGTTTAAAACCCCGTCTTCCGGTTGACGTCACCGAAGTCTTCCGCTCAGTGTAAATATGTCTTCCGGCTGACGTCATTCCAGTTTTCCGCCAGTATAATGCTTATATCTTCCGGTTGATGTCATCCATCTTCCGGCTGACGTCATCTCCTCATCTGATCTCAGTTACCGTCTGTGTCTTCCGCTTGACGTCACTCGTCTTCCGGTTGACGTCACCACCTCTTCTGCCCAGTTTTATCCAGTCTCTACCGCTGAACCCTGTTCACATTTTTAGTCATCCGGTCACTGTTCATGTTTTTAACCAATCCGGTCACTGTTCACATTTTTAGTCATCCGGTCACTGTTCACTTTTTGTCTTATTCTCATTAACCATCATTCACATCCAGTTTAAATGTGTTTTCCAGTTTCACTTCCAGAGAAGGTTTATACTCTCTGTTAAGGTTT